>KN716498.1:122360-134650 GCA_000816705.1 Dictyocaulus viviparus | reverse complement strand
ATTAGTGATCAATAGTTTCTCAACGTGAAAAAAATGATGAGGCTGTGACGAATAATTCTGGGCATTGAAAATTGAAAAGTGATTCCTCCTAGAATAACGAATCATTTAAGAATGTTAGAGGAAGCCGATAGAGTGCAAACATCAACTAAGCGAAGACATGACAAAAGGACATTAAATATTTTTAGAGCATCCTAAACTCCAACTCATCTCAAAAAATTGAAGAGAAATGATTTCAAAAGCTTTTTTGAGTCAGATTGTAGGATTGTTGAAGATCAAATAAACTAGCTGTTATCCAGATAGAGATATTATTAACCTGAGCGAGTTATACCTATGACCTATGAAAAGCTAACCAAAGAATTTTTTAGTTATTTCTGCTTGATTGAAATTTGAACTTACTTTGAATTGGTAATTGAATAATTACCCCGTTCTATAAAGACATCATCATCAACGTAAAAAGAGGGGTTCGACAAGGCGACACTATTTCGCCAAAGTTGTTCACAGCCACTATTGAGAACATCGTGCGAAAACTGGAATGGGGCGAAATGAGAGTGAAAATCAACGGTCGGCAACTTCACCATCTTCGCTTTGCCGGTGACATCGTATTCATTACACCAAACATCGAGCAAGCGCGAATTGGCCTCAAGTTTAACCTTCAGAAAACGATGTTTATGAAGAACGGATACGTATCTGATGCCCCATTTACGCTCAACGGAAAGAATATCTCCGAATGCTCAAGCTATGTGTACCTGGGTCGTGAGATCAATATGATGAACGACTTAGCACCAGAGCTTAGCAGAAGGAAACCAGCGGCTTGGGGAACACATAAGAGCATCGAAGACGTAGTGAAAAGAACAAAGAAGACAAGGCTCCCAGCCCATATTTTTGAAACGACGGTTCTTCCTGCCTTAGCGTATGCTTCAGAAACTTGGACATTACGAAAGCAGAATGAACGTTCATTGAGCACAATACAGCGCTCAATCGAAATAGTAATGCTTGGCGTTTCCCGCATCACTCAGGTGAAAGAGGGAATACGAAGTTCCGATCTACGTCAACGATCAAAAATCAGAGACGCAGCCGTGCACGCCAAGCTTTCGAAGATTAGGTGGGCCGGACACGTGATGCGCATGGACGATGACCGGTGGACACGAGCTGTAAATGATTGGATTCCACTGGACATCAAACGCACTACAGGAAGACCATCAGCCCGTTGGTCTGACCTCTTCACCAAGGCCCTAGAAAGGGATTATGATGCTCAACGAATTCTTAGAGCGAAAAGAACTCACTGGACTACCCTTGCGCGCGGTAGGTAAAAATGGAAGTTTTACTGATGCCCACTCGACTTAGTCCATGATCAACGGGAATCTAGGTAGTTTCAGAGCTGTATGAATCATATCCTATACTCCACAAAAGAAAGAAGAAGCAGACGTATTCTTCTTGACCTATAATCCTAGCAACTATTTGGCTGAAATCTTTCTCCCTTCCCTACTTCTGCTTCTTCTAAAGATTGTGATCAAAAAAAGTTGGTGTTCACCTCATCCGGTCCCTGGAAAGTGCGGCTCATCATGTTTTCTTAATTTAACTCCAAAGTGGTTCTTTTTCGGAGGGCATTTATGAAGAACTTTTTATAACGAATAAATAAGAAAACTTTTCTATTGAGTCCCTTGGAATAAGCACTCTTGTTCGCACCTTATTATATTTCCCTGAAACGCCTTTAGAGTTGTCGCGTTGATGCATTTGATGCAGCGGTCGGAGACGGCGTATGCGAAGAAATGGAAAATGTATTGAAGTTATACAAGGGGTATCTTCTTCTACGAACAATAGATCTCCTCTCGTCAAGTTGTCCAACGTCGCCTTTCCTATTCTAAGTGTACCGTAGGATTACTTTGAAAAATCCAATGATATCCAATTTAAGAAAAGTGTGAAGATCTGCTTCTGAGAATATCTTTCATCCATTTATGTAAATTTTAATAGAGTTCACGTGAGGCATTGAGTGCACAGGTATCATTTAAGTTGTCAAAATACTTTAATGATGAAGCATAATAACATGTTTACTACCGGTGTTAATTTTTCGAATGATTTTGGTATTGCATACACGTTTGTCTGTACGTAAACATGGACAAAGCTCAAGTAACATATTTCCAAATTTTCATCCAGAAACCTCCAAGATCTGATATCCTTTGACCTCGACAATCAAAAACAGTTTTTATATTAATAAGTGAAATAATAAGATTTCCAAGCTGCCTATGGAATACACCATGGCATTAGGCTTTATCATGTGACCCATCATTTAAGACGTGAGCCAAGTTGGGCTCAATGAACATCATGCTCAATGAGCCGTTATTGCATTATTGTACTTTAGTAAATACTGGTATTCTTAGGTGCAGACATTTTTTGGCATTTTTGATAATAAAAATAGCTATCTAAAAGAGAACCAATGACTGAAATGCCTTCTGTTTCACTGGTAAAAACATTTAATCGTTGAGCTAGTATGTCTATCTCTCAATCCAGTCCTTTTGAATTCCGGTTGGTCATCCACAGAGTCAAACCTACACTAGTGGAAATTTTATTTCTCACTATCGCGCTAGTGTAGCCCAATGAGTTCATTTCGCTCTTAAAATTCGTTGTGCATCATAACACCTTCCTAGAGCCTTCGTGAAAAGGTCTGAAAATCGTGCCGGTGGTCTTCCTGCAGTGCATTTGGTGTCCAATAGGATCCTATGACTTACAGTTTATGTCCACTAGTCATCATTTACACGCACCACGTGTCCGGACTCGTCTCTGATTACTAATCATTGTCGCTAATCAGAACTTATAAATCCTAAATTCCATAGTACGGGAAAGCACAGAGTTTAGGCAGCAGCACATCAATTAGAATACAACAAAGCGATGGAGAAAAAAACTTTTTTTGATGTGTCGACATCCATAGAGTTTGCAAACCAAGCACAGACCACAGTTGATGGGTATTTTTTGTCGAATAAAATTTGGAAAATATAAAAATCATGCAACGTTTTCAGAGATACATGCAAGATTTCTGATGTCCTAACTTAAATGATACATTTTCACAGAATACTTAGAGCTCATGATTCTCTATTAAAATTTTTACTACTATAGTGTTATTCCTATTTGCACATTCCATCGACACACCGTGATTCAATTTATTCTTCTAAAACAGATACATAGTAAAAATAAACACTATGAACACTAATCTTGCACTTATTTAGAGTCAACAATTCAGATCACACAACCTACCCGACAATTCCCATCCTAGGTAAGCCTTTGAATTTTCACTGATACTCCCCACACTAACCACCAAAAGATTGTGGAGATTCCTACAGTGTAGTGTTGCAACAATGAAAACACAGATATAGGACGTACACTCAAATGAAGTAGAAAAGCATAATAAATTGAGTTTCTAAGCTAACTTGTACAAGCGAGATTTCACTTGCCAAAGATCTTATTCCCTGTAATACTAAAGAACACTATATCTTGTTTATCAGAACAACATATATAAACATTGTACCTTTCTTTCAAATCAAAAAAAAGAAAAACCAAACTTGTAAAACGTTTGTTATATCAAAACCTCTCTATTCTTATGATATAACTGAAATAATGAATCTCTGGCCTTGAAAATTCTATAACACATTACCACACAGGATATGTACAGAGCCTGTGAGCTTTCAGAAGTGCAAATGCTTATAAAACAGTATGGACAGCACTACAAACTAGTACTTTATTAACTAGTAAGAAAAAATTGGTGCAATTCTTGAAGTGAACTACAAATATTTATACAAAGTATTTTGTTTACCAACCACTGCATAAGATTTGATAACTCTAAATTAAAGATAGTGGAAATCTTTCGGTACTTCTAAGCATCCACATAATTGGATGTGGATATATGCAAAGTTTCAAAAATTTGTCACTGTTAAGACGTTTCATAAGCATCAGATATCATCATTATCAAAATCCCTAGGAAAACAAATACGATACCTACACAACTACGAGGGGTAAGTATTCGTTCACCTGAAATGAAGATGATATTCATATCAACAGAATAACCTCATTAATAAGAAATACTTGCCTATTAAGTGACCAATTATAGCTGTGAACACAAATTGAAGGGCATTTACGCATGGAACAATAAGAGAAACGGGGAAAATGGAAACGAGGTAGATAAACATAACCTAAAAATACTAAAATTTAAAAACAGAGTACTATTGGTATTCAAGAAGAAAGTTCGCACACTACATAGTATTCTACTATGTAGTGACCCTTAGGTAAACTACAAGTCACAATGATTATAAACAAGCAAATGAATACAGTGCTATAAAAATGTTTGGCTTCAACCTTACCGATGCGCTCTGATTCACAACAAATGGTATCAAAAACTTCCAGCTCGAGAAAAGTTTTGCTAAGTCAAATATTGGAGATAGCATTTGGTTCCATGTGTTATTACGAATGGCATTATCTGTAAAGCCTACTTATGCAAAAACGGCCCTAAACTGTTTTATCTTTAACTGATGTTTGAATTATAACACATCAGTATATATCCACAATGTTTTCTTCAAACTCTTTCATGCTATTCTGAAAACATTTAATCACTGTGTTAAGTTATAAAACTTTACTTTACTTTGAACTACAACGCATGTTTATCATCAATATAACTGTGTTATAATATCACCTGACTTTTACAATTTTACAGAAATACAACAAGTCACAACATTTGTCACCTTTAGTCAATTACTCATGTAAAATATTAATGAAATAATTCTCACTTTAATTCAAAGAAAGTAGCATGAAAAACCACCTAATGTTGGTTTTTCTAACACTTGCTGAAACACTAGACCATTCGAAGTATTTTATAACGATAGTATCGCAATTCAGGTTATTAAATTTGTAAAATATTCTACATATACATATATATGAGGCTTTTCACTCATCACTGCTATGGGTAACCAAATCGATTGATTGGGATGAAAATGCTAGAAGCGGCAATGTAAATTTTTGACACTATAGAAGATGTCCCGTTTACTGAATATAATACTATTGAGGGGAAAACGTGAGTTGAAAAAAAATGGAAAAAGAATACTAGAATATAAAGAAAAAGACAAGCTAGAAGGAAGTACCGAATAACAAAAATATTATCACAGATTAACTAAAGCTATTCTAATATGAGGATATGCTTTTATAATGATGCTTTTAATGGATTCAAAAGTATTAGAACGTGCATTGCAGAACAAAACAACAGCTCAGATTAAAATGTTCAAAATGTCACTGCTCAGCAAAAATTCCATTTCGGCTACCGTTATCTACCTAATGGACTAGTGGACTGGACTACCTAATGGACTACCTAGTGGACTTAAAAAATCTCGAATCAAGTGGAAATTAATGGTCGTGGAAGATTTGAAAGAAGAAAAAAGAAGTAAAATGTAGTCAACAAAAGAAAGTTTAGCAACACACTATTTACACTAGCTTCACATTCTTCGTTAAAGCTGCACATTGATCCAAGCCGTAGGAAAGGGTTGGTTGCTCCCCAAAGAAATCCAACAATAAGTACTGCAACAACACATTCCAGCGAAATACCAGTAAAGACCGTCATGCTACCTTAACTGATTTAAGTAACATGAAATCGATTGCTTCAAAGTACTACGCATCCTATACTAAAAATTACGACAGTAGAATTAAAATGCCGCACCATTTCCACCTTGGAGGTGCCATAGATCAACAGATTTTCATGGAGAGATCATATACTTGCGTCCCTTGCATTTGATAATACGTCACCAACATGTGGAATGGTCTTGAGCAGTTCGCACATTTCAATCGATCCGATAAGTGCTTATTGGTTGTTGGCTAATCGTTGATAATCTAAGAGTACACATATCGTACTCAGGAAAATTAATAATTACCTGGCAAGCTTTTTGTGGTGTCATTTTTAACCTTCCTTAATATGTAGCTGTTTTCAAGTATATAATTCGTATTATTCTTTGCTTTCGTTTTACTTAGTTGTTGCTAAGATTTTTGTTAGTTAACTCATTTTGCATCAAAAGTTATTTGAGTTTTTCTTTTGTCTTTATCGTAATATTTGTTCGAAATATCACTTTTTTATTGCATGCACCAAGAACTCTAGTTTTCATCTAGCCCTGGTCAAATTTCAAAAATGGAAGGCATGCCCCGTGTACCAATGTTACACCCGGAGCCAAAAGCTCCGGCAAACCAATATACCGAGGATTTTCGTCTAAAGATCAAAGAGGTATAGTTTTAATTTTACTTCCTCCTTCTTTGCTATTTAGGATTAGTAAATCATATTACAGTACATTCTTCTACATTATCAAGACGACCCTAGCAAGTATGACGGTGCTATCACGGAAATAATAAATATGAAGCAGGTTTGCTTAAACTACCAGAATTTCGGTGGTCTTACATATTTGTTTGATTTATAAGTCACTGAATCAAAATGTTGGATATTAAAACACGTGTTCTGCTTTCCACTTTTTCTTTGTAAGATCTCTACATTGTACTCCTTCTTTTTCTACTCTTTTTCTTCTATTTCGACTATTTCACAGAGTATAAGCAAGTCATATACTGATGTAGAGACTGCTTGCATACTGAAGCGTTATTATGCGCAGCTGTTAATGATGAAAAATCGATTTCCTATGGAGGAAGGCGACTCTATAAAAGTGTTGTATTCGTGGTATGCTTTTTATGCAATGCATGATGTTTAGAATTTATTTTAACTAATTTAAGATGATGACAATGCATTATGAAAGTATACAGTTATGTCTATAGGTACGATAGAGCTATGGATATTGCTCATTCAGCTACTTATGATGACATTGGCTTCGAATTGGCTTCTGTTATGTACAACATAGGAGCTGTACACGCGAGTATCGCAGTTAACGAATCAAGAGAAGATGAAAACGTATGTATATTCACTATGGCTGTTTATCACCACAATAGCAATATCTTTCAGCGTTTCTGTTTTCCTCTCGGCTGCAATGTTCATAGATTTTTAGAGTATCAAGAACGCATTTATGCACTTTCAATATGCTGCTTGGCCTTTGCAACATCTTCGTGACAATATGAATGCTTCAAAATATGCATCTATTGATTTCGACAAAGAATTGCTAACATTCTTCATTAACGTGCTCTTGGTGGGATACATTGCTCTTCAAGCATTATTGATTTATATTTGCTCTATATCGTCGTGTTTGGTCAGGTTTCTAGTGGCTTATCAGTCGTGAAATAACCACAAAGGATTTTTTGACGCTTTAGGGTCAAGCTCAGGAATGTCTGCTAGAAAAGAGCCTAATAGATCATCGTAGTAATATAGTTGTTACCAAGCTTGCAGTACATCTACGCGACAGATACCAAGAGTGCTTGCGTCATCTGGAAAATTCCAATCTTTGTGACTATGTATCCTCAAAAAAATTCAAGGTTTGCCTCAATAATTATTTCCTGTTTATCGATAGTTCTTCGCATTCATATTCTTGCCTGTAAATTTTTTCAGTTATGGTCTAGGACGTGCGCTATCAAAAGTGAAATGTATGGTTCAATCGCAATGGTCCACATGGGGTGCCATGCAGATGAAGAAAAAAGGATGGGAGCTAGGTGTGCAGTCGATTATGCGTTACTATACTATATTCTATTGTTACACATGATTCTTATATTTGCTTATATTTTGAGTCACGTTTGTATCTAGATTTTTCTCACTAAGCGAGACATATGTTATTAGAACAATGGTCATTATTGTTCATGTCACATTCATGTTCTTTTAAGATATGGGTATTACAAAATAGCGGAGGAGCATCTCACTTCAATAATCAAGCTGGCGGAAAAAGAAGATCGAGATGCAATGAAATCTTCTATTGCATTTCTCTCTGATGTTGTTGTCACAAAGTATGCTGTAAAATACAATTTCTTTTATGTGGTTTTTACTACCTCTTAGTACTTCACAGTCCGTTTTTTACTATGAGGCTTTTACTTTACCTTGTTTCTACTACTCTCTTCTGTTTTCTTAAATTTTAGACTAAACAATGCTAAGAAGGAGAACGAATTTATCTTTCATGATCGGATCCCCAATAATCAAGAGCTATGTGAAAACATAGAGGTAGTATTTTATGGCTGTGGTGCTTGGAAATCACTCCGTACGACTGTGTAAAGTTTTTAATTTAAGGGACTGTGCAAAGTTCGACCTCTTTCTTTTGATCCACTCGATATATCTGTAGGAGGGGAGGATTTGTTTGGTGCTTTACTTCCTCCTGGAGTTATCAAAGCTTTATCTGAATATGAAGAGGAGAAAGATAAACTGAAGCGTAGAGTTTTGGAGCAAGTTAGTCAGAAGGATGACGAACTCAAGTGAGCATTTTAAACTTGATTTAATGCCTATTGCTCTATCTTTTATTCTTTACAGTGCTTTTCTACTCTCCCTGCGTATAGATGAAATTGACTTAGAAGCAGATTCTGCTATGCCTATTCTTCCTGATATGTTACTTGAGAGAAATGCAGCCTTAACAACTCAGCCTGATGCGATACCAAAACTCCTTGAAAATTTGCAAAGTGGTTTAATATTTTCGTAATGTTCAATGAATACAATTTTCAGTGAGCTGTTAAATATTAACAATGTACTTGGGATATATTCTAGAAGTCGGTGATCTTGCTCGTGAGGCAGATGCAAAGCTTAGTGGGTTAACAGGGCGCTTGGCTGATGTGGATATTCCTGAAATTGTGAGCTTGTTTTCTCTTTGATTATGGTATTTTCAAGTGTTGATTTACGATTTTTAGACGTCAGACGAAGGATACAAAGCAGTGAAAAATGAATTGGATCGACTCAATGAACATCATCAGAAAGCTAGGTTCGTTTTGTTAATTTTTTTTTCAAGTTCCACTCGCTTTTTATATACTATTGTCCTTTCTATCAATTTATACACAGATCTAACAACGTGGAGCTGCATAAAGCAATAGCTGCTCATACAACTAACCTCCATCTGCTTAGTCTTCCTTTAGATGAACTTAATAATAAGCTTGCTGGTCCATCAATTAATGCTGGTTGGTTGCTGAAAATAAGTTTTAGTTTGATGCAAGGTTGTTGAAATGAGTAGAAATTATATTTTAGGTTCCACACCAGAAGGTGCTACTCTTCGACGCCTACTCGAAAAAACGCGAGAGATGCAAAACCAGCGAAGTGTGTTAGTGCAGAGGCTAACGGAGGAGATAAATAGCGATAATATTGCAAAGAAGTTGCTTGCTGAAAAAAATTCAAACCATGAGGTTAATTAGGGTTTTATCGTGTATTCAAGATGCTGTATTTACGATGATTTGAGAAAAAAAACTGAACGTGAAGAAATTTTGATAATTATTATTTTAGGAGACATATGCTACTGAGTTAAAAAAGCATGAAAGCACCAAAAAATATCTGGATGCCAACCTTGAAGCACAAGAAAAAATTCTTTCAGCCTTAACTGAAGCCAATGCAGATTTTTCCGACTATAGAAAGAAAATAAAAGCCCAATTGAATACGTAGGTTATATTTTCATAAGAGTTGTGATTCAATCAGAAATATGAACGCATCTATTATTTCTACTATTTAGTATATAGGTATAAATTTCTTCACATCTTTTATATTGTGCTTTCTAGGCGTTCGGAGCACATAATGACATTGGTCACAGCTTATGATGTGTACTGTGATGTTTGTAACAAGGTAGAAGACGGACGAAAGTAAGATTTGCTTTATTTTTGTTTATATAAAGATTTTATACTTTCTCATTTCGTTGCTGTTTTTCTTTCCTATAACAAAATTTTTGATATCTGTATATTCTTTTTATAACATGAATTTTTCTACTCTCCATTTAGCTTCTATAAGAAACTATTGGATCGTCTGAGCAAACTTGCAATAGCTGTTGAGGGAATCGAAACAGCATGTAGGCTAAGTAGTTTTGGTGCTTTTCGTTTTCCATTGCTTTAAGATTCTTGTTGTTATACGGCGGAGTGTGTTAGCTTTGAAGACTTTTGTTCTTTGGTCAAAATAATAGCCAATGTGTAAATAATTCAGTACTCTAGTGCTTTTGGTCTAGTACTTCACTCTTTATTTAAGTTGCATCTGAACGTGGGCGCCGTGATGTAGAGAAGATATCACAGGAAGAGGAATTGGCCTTATTTAAACGAGCCAGTGAGGCACATGATGCATTATCTGATTTCACCACCGGAAAAACCTACAGTGTGAAACCAGAAATGCAAAACTTTGAAAAAAATGGTATTTTAAAGACGATTTAATGAATTGAACGTATAAAGACAGAAAAATGTTTTCATTTTAGCTGCTCGGCCTCGCCTTGGGGACTACATGGAATTCTACAGAAAGAAAATGTCTTTTAATACGGGAAAAACTGACCAATTCATTCCACCAGTGGAAACAACCATTCATCAGCGACCTTCTCCAATTTTAACTCATCCAAATGTCCATTACGATTTTCCGCCCGCTCATTTTCCATGTATGAACAACAGCTTTGTAGCTGCAAGACAGCAACAAACATCTACTTCTTCTGGCACGGCAGGTGGGATCTTCATTAACAACAGATACTCCAAGTATGCCTTGCTTCTGATGACTTTACACCCCTTTTTAAAATCCACGTCACTTCCACATCATAATCAAGAATGTGTACAAGTGTCCCTTGCAGGTCGACGGCTATCTGCTACTTACCAACCTTCTGGCTTAACATTGAATACTGTGCACCCTGGAACACAAAATCCATCTTTGGTTATCCCACAACATCTGCTTACTCAGCCTACTTACCAATCGGTTTATTTGACAGTCGTTAGTAATCCCAAATTAATCACAATGTATGGTCAATTTGTTCAGATTAATCAACCTCACATGAATCACATACATTCATTACCTACACTTCAAACGCCTCTTCACTTGTCCGCATCTACAAGTGAGTCACAGTTTCATCAGCATTATGACACAAACACAATATCGACCGTGGCCACTTCTATTGCATCAGTCAATTACTTGGGTACTTCACAAGAGCAAGTAAGTAATATTTCTTACGTACTTAACCCAGTAGTATGTCTCAAATGAATAGCGATGCTTCCAATAGTGATTTCTTATTACAGAATGATTTTTATAACTATTAATCTCAAATTGTACTTTAGCAGCAAAATGCCTCACAACTGCAAACTATTATTACGCCGCATGATAGTGTTCAGCACCGGATTATGGGTGTTCCTACAAAAACTTTGCACCACCCATCTAGAAATAGTCAAGAACAGCTTGGAGAGTTGGATGGAACATTTTCTAAGGATCCTATTTCCCTGATTCAGAGCGGCTTTAGTACTCCTCGAAAAGCAGAAAATGTTTTAATGTCTTCGAAACAATTTGTCTGTACAGCAACGCCGGTAAACGCAATTAATACAAACACTAAGTTGGTTTCTCATAATGGAATGAATGAACTAAGAGCTTATCCATGGGCTACGAACTTTACTGAACGGCAGATCCAACAATCAAGTAATTCCTCATTGAGTGACAATAACGGTAAAATATCAGGAGGCAATATTATGTCACAGACGCCAGCTCCATTGGGAGTGCTTTCTTATGGGCAAAATTGCGGTCAGTCATGTGCAGTGACAGATTCACAAAATGCACCATTGATACATCAACGTGGATGTGTACCAGTCAATCAAGAAATGCCTACAGCATCATCAATTCTGACTTGTCAGGATACTCCGTGGAGCCAGGTATATTTACTATGCATCTTTCTAAAAGTAATCAAGATAGGAAAGTGCAAATAATTAAATCACGCTGAAGCCCAGTCGTGGATATTGTTTTATAGGCACTCCATCAGAGCACGCTTCCAATCCCTCAAACACCGTATATCCTGCAACAAACGCCTGTTTTAACAACCGTATCTCCTGCAAGTATGTCGCCGTGGCATTCCAAAATGGTGACGATTGCGGTGAAATTACTTAAACTTTCAATTTGGCACGAAATTCTGGCATATATGGATATATACAAAATTTGCAATGTGTGTGTATAGCGTCATGAATGTACACGTGCGTGTACATTTGTAAAATATATGACCCTGTTTAAGTATGTGCTTATTCAAGTAATATATATATTTATATATATATGTATATATATAAGATAAGATAATAAGATAATTGTTGGCGTTGATCAATCCCTTATAGTGGGATGCGCCCCCGCATTCATGTTCAACATGATATCATGGAGTTTGTTTAATGCGTACCTGGTCTATACAATGACTTGAGTTGACCACTTTTCACCAAGTCAGTGCCAGTTA
>KN716498.1:101185-118137 GCA_000816705.1 Dictyocaulus viviparus | reverse complement strand
ATAAGGGATTGATCAACGCCAAAAATTATCTTATCTAAATAATGTTAAAGTTCATGAATGAAGAATCATACGTGGTCTTTGGTATTTTGCCGACCTATTCTTTTACTAGCTTCTGGTTTGAATTTGTTGAAAGCCGATAAGATTTTACATTTGCTAAAGCAGAGGAGATATACGATGAGAATCTTCAAAATTTAAAAACAATGCTTGTTAGTTTGTCTCGTGTCTCAGAAAGTAGTCTTTCCGGAATTCAATCAACGATCAAAGCAAGTCTAAAATTTTTTAATAGGTGATATAGTTTCAATTTATGGTTTTGGAATAATTACGTCCAAAAAGTAATGTGAGTTTAAATATTGTTCATTGTGTTGTGTTTAATGATAATAACAACTAGATTTTGCGTATCTTCTAATTCGTCATGATGTGAACTCATAAGTAAAATGGACGATGATAGATCGATTAGTAGTAAAGCCATCTAGCACATATTCTCTCTTACAACACACTCATTTGTTCTAAAGTCATCGATTAAAATTATTTTGGTGGTTGCAATTTATTTGAATTTTCATACTCGTATATGTTCCAATTGCGATCTTTTTGACACCATAGTTCTTCCAGCTGTAACAGATGCCTCGAAAATTTGTACATTTTTGTACATTACGAAAGCTGGTTGAGCGATCATTGACAGCAGTTGAAAGCTCTATCAGAAGACATGTTAGGCGTTTCCCATATCGCACAAGTGAAAGATAAAATCAGATGTTCTGACCCACGTCAACAATCAGAGATCATACAACTCAACATGGACTCGGATTCGTTATTACTATGCATTGATATGCATACGACGATACGACCATCCAAATTCTTATGATTTGATTCATGTGGTGCCTAAGTCGAATACTTCTGAACCATCCTATCTTCTGAATACGGTCCGAAAAGGCTTGCTGAATACACTGAATTAAGCTTTTCTGCTATCTCCGATGTTGTTTGAAAAGGATTTTGCTCTAACATGTTGTTAACGACATCGTCATCGATCGAAGATGGTGATCCAGAAGGCGGCGTAATCAGAACAGTCGGAATCAGTTGATACAATTTTTTTAACCATCCTTTGCATGTCATATCAGAAATATATTTTCACCAAATAGTATTTTCACTAAATACATTTAATAAATTTCCACATGCGTCTGCAGCATTTTTTCTTATTGGAATACGTTTAAAATGCAGTGGCATAAATGAACGCTATCAGTATGGATACGCTATCGCTCTACACTTGAAGTTAAAGTGAATCAATTTTGTTCCAGATGATTTGCTACGTTAGTGTGCATACATTAAGCGATAAATATAGGAAGCCGAACATACGTCAAATAAATATTTGTTTCGGTGTTGTCATAGAAATGGTCAGGTCTTTATGGTAGACCTGATATGTTTATTACGAACGGTTTCAATCTTTTTGAAGGAAATTGGGAACATATGGAAGGAAATCTGCTGTAAATGTTCGAGAGTTTGTTGAGGAGTACATATGATTAATCTAAAAGGACAAAAAACCTCACCTACAGAGCTTGTCATAGCCACTATGTCAAAAAGTCGACTGAATCGTTATGCGAACTTCCAATGCGTTGGAATTTTATCCCTTATCTCCTTGTTCACATCGAGGAATCCCATGTGTTCATTACGCTCTACGTAGTCTTGTTGCTCTAGTCTTATTAACTATTGCGTTTGTTGAGAATTTTTCGCCCAGACTTTATTAATAGCGACTGTTGTTCAATGGTCGTTTATCTTTTTGATAGCGGTTTTGCAAGCCGAATGGCGGCTTATATAACTGAGTAGAACGCATTGTGAAAACATATTTGTAGTTTTTAACAATGTCTTCGGTGTTACAGAAAAGCTTGCCTGCTAGTGATGTATATATATCTTGTAATTTCTTTATAAAGCGGTTTAATTAATACTAAAGAAGTTGTGATATCGTTTGCAATAGCAGAAGTATTAAGTGTAGAATTCATTGTAATTGAGGATTTTTTGTTATACCTATGAGTAGGCTGTCCATCATAACCTGTTTTCGCTTATTTCAGGTGGTGAATGTCTGACGAGATCGTCAATGACCCATCTCGCAATAAGATGGGCTATTTGGCCTGTACCAGTTATGTTGTAGGTGAGATCTGCATTAGTGTTTAACTTGGGAATTACATACTTCAAATTTCTATTAGTGTTTATGCAGAGGTCTTATTCATGTATTTTTTATACAATTGCCATTTCATTATTAATTCATCACTCTTTCTCTTCGGTTTGTTTCTTCAATCACTTGAGATATACCGTCCAAGCAATGTCCTTATCTGATACCAAATGTTTCTTGTGATACAGTGCCTAAGTTTTCTTTCGAATTTTTATATTTCAAACATTTCGGGTTTTTATGTTCGCCACCGTATGTTAATATTTAATTATTAATAATATTAATTGGACAAACCATGAAGGCGGAATAGTAAGCTCATGCTTATTCAGTTTAAATAAACCGATTATAGCACACTACTACATTATAAAACAAATTTGGATGATTATGTTATTATTACGCGGTCTTCTTATGAATGCTTTTTTTTTTCTCAATTTTTGGTGCAATTAATTATTTGGAGAAATTCGTTAGGATGCTGATGTGAGTTGGAAAGCAAATATTACAACTGTTCAACGAGAACCGGGTGAAAGTGGAGCTTTTTTGATAGTTCTCGCTATTTTACTGGTTTGAATGCCGTGAAATAAAAATTTTAGAGTAATAGATACATTTTTCAAACTATATCAACAAATAGGAGGCGCATTGGCTCAGCGGTGGAGGTACCGCAGTGACACGCCGGCCCGTATCAGTTCGCGGCCTACCAACCACGCCACGCCTCCGAGGTCGGTGAGTTGGTACTAGAGAAATCTGGGTAAGATAACTGGCACTGACTTGGGGAAGAGTGATCAACTCAAGTCACTGTATAGGCCAGGCACGCATTTAATCACCTCCACGATAACACGTTGAACACGAATGCGTTGGCGCGTTCAGCCACAAGGAATTGATCAATGCCAAACAATTGTCTTATTATCTTACCAATACATACATTCAAAAGTGTGCTAAATAGATATATTGAGCCAAATATTGTTCAGGTCGAAGTTGTAATTCGAGTAATACCATTTTTGAATTATGCGCTGTAAAATCCTAAACCAATCTTATAGAATAAGTATCAGATTTACTTGCAAATTCTCTCCGTTCTTATGATAACATTTCTCCACACGTAAGTGCATGTTTATTTGATGCATGTTCGGCTCTTAATTCTTATCGTTTAATGTATACATAGTGACGTAGCAGATAAACTAATACAAAGTGTATTCACATTAGTTTCAAGTGTGAAGCGGTAGCTAATACTTATAGTTACCAATAAGAACTATGTAGGCCATTGTATTTGCAAATACTAACAATACAAAGTGCTACAGAAGCATGTAGATTTTCATTGAAAGGTAGGTGCTGACAGGACATACAGAGGTTGGTTCGAGATCTCACAAAGGCTTAATTCAATCGGCAAAATTTTTTCGTTAGGATAGTAGTGGACATATTCAAGATGTGTGCCACTTGATTTATGTGAAATGAATTTAGATGATTGAGTCCGTCATATGCACATCTCTGCTTGTTCGCTACGAAATTAGGCCCTTCTTGGACTTTGCATAACTGGGGATGAGAACTAGATCACTTACGAAAACACAGTAAAGAAAAAGCGATGCTCTGAACACTTCGACTATTAGCAAATTTTTAAAGAGAGTGGTGCAAATGATATGTTATTGTAACCCAAGACTTTATAGGTCAGTCAAGATATTTTTGTGTTAATTAAACACTTAACTATAAAGAAAACATATGTGTGCAAATAAGTTAGGGCTAAGCATAGGCGTAATCTATCGGCTTGCAAAGATGCACCACCCATTTGTTCTTTGTGTTGATGTTATGGTGAAGATGTTTGAATGGAAGTGGTCTATGTAATGACTTGAGAGAACCAGTCTGATTGTCAAGTTAGTTACTCAGATTATTCTGGTATGAATTTACCGACATGTGAGGGATAGAAGGCTTTGTTGGATTAGGATCCGGAGATATCAATTCCGCGTATCGCCGTTACTTTTCACACCCATATATGTGTGTATACCCTTATAAGTGCATGTGATAAAAATAGGGCCATTTACTTATATGAGTGCTTTTGTGCTCATTCAAATCAAGAAGAATAAATGGAGTATTTTTTTCTCAATATGCTTGCAAAATGTAATCCTATTAATAAAATATTCAAGCACATCTATCTACTCATTCCTTGCCGTGCAAGCAAAGTGCTTACCATAGTTGTATTTTGAGGTGCGTTCAATCTGCTTGAGCAAAAAAATGTTTGAATTAGATGCGATAAAATCTACAAAGATTGAATTTTCATTTAGTTGTTGAGATGTAAATTAGTCTGCAATTGCTTCTTCGGGCACGTTTGTGTGGTTAAAATGGCAGAGCTAATCGTTAACACATTTACATGGTACGATTGAAATAGCGAAAACCGCCCACAAGGTAGCGACGTGACGCTAGGGAAAGCAGTATCGGTTTCTAAAAGGATATTACATTTTTTGCGAAGTAACTGGGATTAAATGCATCTTTACTAAGGCTTTCAATTAGATAATAAGGTAGGATTCGGCGCTGATTTATTCTTGTTGCGGGATGCGGACTACGCATTCTTGTTCCGTATGATATTGTGTGGGTTATTGAATGCGAGTCTGCTCTAGGCAGTGACTAGTGTTGGCCACTCTTTACCAAGTAAGTGTAGTCAATCTCACACAGATTTCTATATCACATTTTTCAAGCGCTGATGAATGGCACGCTTGGTAGACTTGGCCTAGGAGCGGTGAATAACCATTGTACACTGGATCAGGCGAAATAAAATATATGACTGAATAATTTGCGTAATAATGTGGTCCTCGTTGCGCCCCGAATGTTGAAAAATCAGGGCAGACTAGCAGTGAAAATATATAGCGATAATTTTGCGTTAGTTGAAGAAAGAACAAATTAATGAGAACATAATATTTATCCTGACTGTAACCTTGTTTAGCAATACTTTTTATCTTGACTGTAATTTATTTAGCAATACTCGATGTTGGTAAACAGTGTTTTATTGAAAAGACAATGCGATACAGAAACAGACTAACGTTTCTATAGAATCGCCTTCTTTAGAGCTTAAAAAGTCTGTGTCAATTGTGTGATCCATTCAACTAAACACTATCACTAACCTTCTAAAAAAACACCTTGACCTGAAGTCTTAACATTCAGCCAATCATAATTTTTATCATTCGTCAAATAACGGTGTTTTGTTGAAAAGGTTTGACATAACCAATTCAATAGTGATTGCTTGGAGCAGTGATTCGTGCTAATTTATCCTCATAGCTTATCAGTTTTCTTCTAAAAATCCGCCATTTTAATATGTTCAATGTTATGATGTTGGACTAGTAAGGGCGAGAAAACAGCGACTTTGAAAATGCCAGGTTGCGGAGAGCAACATTTGACTGTAACGTACTGTAAGCCGTAATAGGGCGGCTGACTTATATGAATTTCAAATTCACAATATATTTGAGTATATCAATGACATATTGTAGGCAACATTATTGGATCAGGAATATTCATAACACCTACATCGATACTGAACTACACAAATTCTGTAGGATTATCTCTCATTGTTTGGATAGGATGTGGATTTATATCGTTAATAGGTAAATGTTACGTAATAACATATATGTTAGATTAAGACATGGAAGTCCATAGGAGGGAGTTGATGGAAAATTTGCCGTCAACTGAGATTTTTTCAACCATGAAATATTTTCTTATATAATTATTTACATAGTATGTTCACAACGATATTGATAATTTTTCTTCTAGGTGCTATATGTTTTATCGAACTTGGTACGTCGATCCCAGAACCTGGCTGTGATTTTGCCTATGCGGTGTATGTGGGTTGGCATGCCATTGCATTTGCTTTCATGTGGGTCTCAGTGTTCGTAACGTACCCTGCATCAGCTGCAGTCCAGGCGGAAACATTTGGACACTACATAAGCGAGTTTGACATGATTTTTCTACATTTTCATTTCCTATTTGTATGACTATAGGTTAATTTCAGTTAACGGCATTACACCTCTGTTATCAATTGATTCGGAATGGTGTTTATTTAGTGGACGCACTATGGGATACACTCTGTTAGGTAGGGAGTACGCAATTTTTTCAGCTGTTCACAAAAAATTAAAACAAGTGCTGAATTATTACGATATACGTTAACGCAATGTTGATACATCAGTACTGACCATGATTTTGATCAAGTCGCAAGGTATCAATGTTCTCTTAATAGATAGAGACGGTTAATACCTGTGGTAAAGATCAGAAAACGCTTTCACGAGTCTCTAGCGAACGTCTAGTTAAAGCAATGAAATTCTTGTTTAGTACATCGCATACCAAACTTTTCGAACTTCAATTTTATGAAATAAAACAGATAACAGATGATCTTAACTTGTATTTAACTAGTCAACGAGATTAAATTTCATAAAAAGCCTATATTGCGCAATGAAAACTGGAAAAAAATTGATAATTTCATACTTCATATGGGATAGTGAATAACTAATTCATTACTTTTCATAACTCTGTTCTGGATTTGGCGACCTACTTACACCGAAAATATAATTTATCTTAATGTACCTCGTACTTCTTATTTTCAAGGCAGCTACACGCTTTAAAATTTTATGCCCTAGTTTAAAATAGCTCCAACGAATAGATAATGGGTCGGTTAGTAGTACTGTATGTTGACTGGAATGTGAAACACTTTTTGCCGATATTGAGTGTTTTGGTAGAATTTTGGCTGTAGGCTCCGTGGCAGTAGGAGTGGTGCAGCTACATGGGGATTTGAAAATGAACAGTGAATATAGTATTGCAAAAGCGGGTATTGGATTTTCTTCTTTTTGAATATAGCCCAAACTAATAGATCACTTCTTACTTTGTACGTATTAGACCATTCAGCTGGTGGTCCTCCTGCAGTGCGTCCAATGGAATCCACTTACTTACAGCATAGATTTTTGATCGTTGGCGTAGATCAGAACTTCGTATTCCCTCCTTCACTTGTGTGCTACGGGAAACGCCATGCATCACATTTTCGGATTAGCGTTGTATTGCGCTCAAGTTTCCATAGCATACGCTAAGGCACGAAGAACCGTCATTTCAAAAAGGTAGCTTGGAGCTTTGTCTTCTGTGTCCTCTTCACTACGTTTCCGATGCGGTTATATTTTCCACCAGCAGCTCGTTTTTTTCTGATAAACACTGGTGCAATGTTTATCTTATTAATCTCACGAACTAGGTACACATAGCTTGAGCACTCGGAGATACTTTTTCCGTTGAGCATAAATTGAACATCAGCAACGTATCCGTTCTCCATAAAAATTGTCCGTCTTCTTCAGGCTCAACTTGAGGTCAATTTCTTCACGAGCGCTGTCGAAGTCGGCTAGCATTTGTTTCGCTTTCTCGATGTTTGGTCTAATGAATACGATATCATCGGCAAAGCGAAGATGGTGAAGCTGCGAACCGTCGATTTTCATTTATATATCGTCCCATTCCAGTTGTCGCATGATGTACTCAAGAGTGGCTGTGAAAAGCTTTGCAATCCCCTCTTTTAACGTCGATGATGATGATGTCTTTATAGAACGGGGTTATTTTGGCAGTGAAATTGAAGCAAGAATAATCTTGATATATGGAGTCGGAAGCGTTTGTCGGCGAATCCATCACCACTTCTGTCCCTAAGAAATAGAATGCTTCCTTTAGATCGACGAAGGTGAGACGGAGTGATTTTTACACTCTCCTGATACTTCTACGGGTCCAGTGATTGCATGGATATGGTCCATTGTGCTAAACCCTTTCCGAAACCCTGTTTGCTCACGTGGCTGCTCCTTGCCTAATTTTCTGCCAGTCCCCTTTAGGATGACTAGTGTGAAAAGTTTCTTTAGACGGCTGGGAACTGGCTGATTGGACGATAATTACCAATTTTGTTAACATCTTCTTTTTTGTGCAGCAACACGGTCCTGTTAGTTTTCCATTGATTTGGAACTTTGCATCCGGACAGTGCGAAGAGTTGAGCCATCGTTTTATTAAGAACTGGCGGTAGATTCCTTAGAAGTTCTGGTCCAATCCTGTCTGGCCCGGGAGCTGTATGAATTTTAACCGACGAAATCGCATGTCGGATCTCGGATTCGGAACAACATAATCGTCTTTCTTATCATTACATTGAGGTAGACGAACGTGGCTATCGAAAAGATTTGAGTAGTAATCGTAGATGATTTTCTCCATCGCCTTTCTGGATGAGATAAGTGTTCCGTCCTGGCCTCAGAGCAATTATCATGGTCTTGTGATTTGTGAAGCATCGGCGAGTATAGCGAATGATTTTGCCACCCTCAGTCGCTTAATTCATCACTTCTACTCTTTTTTCCGTAAGATCTTTTATCGTTTCTCTGCAGCGTTCCACAAGTTCGGATGTTAGCCGGTGATTGCCTGCGGTTTCATCTGCTTCACAGTGGCGTTTCAACTCAAAGGTCCTTGAAGACAAACGTCTCGTGGTAGTTATCGAACTCTCAGTATCTTTTACGCAATTGCGAAGGTGCTTAATTGGGTCATATTCTTTGTTAATCTTGTCGGTACTACAGTATCTTTCCAGAAAATGTCTAAAAAGTTGTATAAATTCCAATTTTTTTTGGGATTCCTTTCTAAAAAATTGTAGCTTTATCTCTTTTGTGTATGAAGAAAAATTTGGCTTCGTCCGCGACTCACCTCCTATCCGCCATCTGGGGTCGTGTGACGTAGCCTCGCGTCCCTTAGTGAGTGTAACTGGTTTGGATCCCTTAGTGAGGGATCCGTGGATATAGATATATATTATAGATATGATCATATTATAAATCTAAGTGACCGATACAAGAATGTAAGGTGCTATCCATTCAATAACATCAAGAATATATACGTTTGATCGATCATGATGAAGACCGCATACAAATGTAATTAGCGCTGAAGGCACTAGCGCAGAAATGAATGAATAAAAGATTTGCTAGGGACAAGTAGTACGTGAAGAAAGACAATAACAAGGGAGTTAGGAACACACGAGAGGACCTCAAATAGATTGTGTATTCCAATCTTATCCAATAGAAGATATGCATATTAGTATTGAGATATCACGATGAGTATATTTACTTGTTTTTATCAAACGTTTTTGATTTAGCAAGTGAATGGAGCCAAGAACTCTTGTGTTTAAAGTTAAATCGACTACAATATTTTTTTCGTCCCAAATTTCCTTTTGTCTGAGATAATTTTTTGTCATCGCTTAACAGTCTAGACATATAAATTTTTTATGTGAAATAAGTATAAACATTTCTGCTACCGGTAGAAAGAACAAGAGTTATAGGTTTAATGTTATTCCAAGAGACATATTTAAGTTCATCGTGAATTAAGGAGAAGAATGAATGCTTACGGTGGTTTGTATAATAATCTGCCAAGAATATTGTTTTCAACTTTGTCATCATATGATTCTGGTGCCATCTATTTAGACATTTTGCTTTTCTTTTGTATCTTCAGTTGTTTTAACGATATTAAATTTTTACTCCCTGGACCGATATGCGGCACCATTTCAAGTGCTTGTAACTAGTGCAAAATTGTTTGCAATGGCTGTCATAGTATTCACAGGACTGTATTGTTATCTTTTCAAAGGTGAGTGCCATTTTTCTTCTTTCCATAAGATTTTGACTGTTTCTTATTAGCAACATAGAGAAACTCAGGAGGCTCTTACATATATTTTATTGATATTAGCCTTAGGTATGACGCAAAACCTGGAACATCTCATGAAAGGCAGTGTTTGGACTCCGGGCAAGCTAGTATTGGCTTTTTATGGTGGGCTATGGAGCTATGCTGGATGGAATATTCTGAATTACGGAACGCCAGAAATCCATAAGCCTTCACGGTCCATAATTATTGATTTAGTATAGATTGTTGATTTTCTATCGCTTTTTGCTTTATTGAATTTCTTTTGTCAATAGAAAGTAATTCCAAGGACAAATCTTGCACAGTAGCATGTGTGATTTTGTTCCTTGTTCTCGAGTAAACCTATGAATTTATTTTGTGGACACATAGTTTTATTCGAACTATTTAAAATGTTGATTTTTTGGGATATTTTATCACTAGTATAAGAAGAACTGGGAACTAAATACGTTAGAACACGGTGATGTCCGTTTGGCATTTTTTTTTTCATGATTCAGAAAAGGATTACATATAAATCCAGTTTATTGTAGAACCATGCCGTTGGCACTAATATCTGGCATTTTGATCGTTTGTTTTACTTATGTTGCTATCAACCTTTCATATTTTGTCGTTCTATCTCCGGATGAAATGAAAAATAGTACCGCCGTAGCTTCAGTAAGTGATGTCCTTTTTTTCAATTTTTTCCTTTTCGTTTCCAAATGAAGTATTGTTTCGCAACCATAGTGCAGTCGTGTTCTTCACTTCTGATGCGAAAAATTTCTCATAGTTCGTCTATTTGCTTATGCCATTTCTTCAAGCGACCTATTCAACACGTTTTGATGAAGTTAACTAACTTGAATTGTGTCGTTTTCTTGTTTAAGATTGACATGTTATTTTTCGAATTTTCAACCCTATTATTTTTATTTCTGACTGCACGTTGGAACATGATTGATTTGAATACCATATAATAGTCAGGAAATGTGGGTTCCTCGGTCTGTCTCTTACGTTTTATGAAGGTTTTTTTTAAGGATTATATCCTACCCGTTTTGGAGAATTACCTAATTTTGTGATTGTATGTATACCAATATTTTGAAAATCTGTATTGAATGAGTATATAAGAACATATGATGCGTGGAGTATGTGATAAGCTCTTTTTGCATTTCTGACAAATTATATAAGCTCAAGCGCTGATTAGTCCCTGTTTGTCAGATGCGCCTACGCACCTGTGTTGAACGTATCAATACACTCGATGATTGAATGTGAGCCTGGTCTATACATTAACGAGTTGACCATCCATCACCAAGCCAGTGCTGTTTATCTTATTCAGGTCTCTGTGATACAATTAACGACGTTAGAAAAAAATAGAGAGAAAAGCTTGGTAGACCAGACAATGGCCACTAACTTTTATACACTGATTAGATTAGGCGTGTAGCACCACCACTGCGCTACTCGCCAACAAGCTAGATAATCTGAAAACCAAAGTTATATTCATGTTTTCTATTTTTTTTCACGATATACTTTGTTAAGTACTATCAGTCGGTAAGCATATCCTAAATGCAAGAAATCTAGAATTTTCGCGTTGGACAAAAGTATTTTCCAGGATTTTGCGCTGAAAGCGCTTGGCAGCTTTTCTTATGCGATCCCGTTTATGATAGCATTACTCCTTATTGGCACTCTTAACAGTAACATATTTTGTGGATCAAGGTAAATTACGACAAATTGTTGATGCGCAAATTTTTTACGAACTGTTTAAGATTTATGTATGCTGCTGCGCGTGAAGGCCATTTGCCAACATTCTTAAGTTGTGTGAACGATAAATCGAACAGCCCTCGAGCTGCCCTACTTGGTCAGGTAGCGTTTCAAGTTTGAGTTAAATCGTGATGACATCAATGCACATACAAATTGAGTTTCTAGATGGTTTGTACGCTCGCGGTGTCTTTTATTGACATTGATACTCTGATTAATTACGTAACATTCGTTATGTGGGCACAGAAAGTAGTCGCAGTATCCGCTTTGTTATACCTTCGTTTTCAAAAGATGCCAGTTGCAGAAGGTTGGTCGGTATCTTGTCTTTACTTTCATTTATTACAAAAGTGCAAAAAATTCTATGTAACAATAGTAAGCCACTTTGCAGGGGCTATTAAGGTTCCTGTAATATTGTCGGTTTTCTTCCTGATTATCAGCCTTCTGCTTGTTCTTATTCCATTTATTGAAGAACCAGCGGTACGTTTTTTTTTAAATGCCCATATCATGGACTATCAAAAAGCTTATTCAATCAACTTCTCTTTATTCAAAGACCTAGGTTTTATTTTATTATTTACATTTTCTTCTGTCTACTCTAATTTGCCGCGGTTCTTACAGGGATTGTACTAAAGTGTTGTGCGGACTCCAACAATTTTTCCCTACGTTTCTTTTTTAATGTTACTGTCGTGGTGGTCTTTTACGTTCGTGGTAACACTGACAAGGTCCATTCCATCATCTTAAAATCTTTGAAAGCTCTTCATACAATATCTTAACGATTGCGGCGATATTGACGATAATACATGATATTTTCGTCTATCTTGTACCCCTTTTGAAGAACGTTTGCATGAATGCTTTTGAGTACTATTCTAGAGCTCTGGTCCATCCGTCGTCTTCTCTTGTTATAAAAACAGTATTTCTGTGCTTTGCTCTGGACGCGTATCCTCTGGATTATGTAGACATAATATATTCCGGACGTCATTACTAGAAAGAACGATCTGGTATTTTGTTTGCCGGATATATCGAAGATCACATTGGTCGAGCTCTCTTTGTGTTCCTTGTATTGATTGAGGCACCAACCCAATTCTAGAATGTGTGGCAAAACACAGGAGATCTACAGACTCAGAGAAAAAAACGCGTGTTCTAGGGTCTGCTAAAAGATCTGTGACCACTATAACAAGTCCAAACATAAGCTATACCGGTCTGTTCCTCCAATATACTTTATCATTCATATCTTTATACACAACTGGTATTTATAAACAGCCCACCAATCCACACAAAAGTTTTGTTATGTCTGACATCGGACTTCTCCCTATTTAGAACACTTTCTTTTGGTTGTCGCACAATCGCGTTCTGATCTTCTAAGTTGATAGAGCAAAGCATAATTAGCATTTTTTGTTGTATTTTCATAAACAGCTCATAGTTTTTGCTTAACCCATCCATAGATTTAATGTAATAGTGAGAATTGGTGTCTTGACATTGCTTTGAATTAATTGACAAGTAATACGGTCAAAACGAGTACAATATTTAAAAGTAAACTGCTTATCTTATTCATACGTTTGTAAATTTGTAAAATCTTCCTGCAGTCATGCAGTCAGAATTTGTTACAAGCGTTTTTTGACTGAGTAGCTATTAAAAAATCGCTTTGCGGCCATCAACAATAGACTTTTTGAAAAATTTTTGTTTTGAGTCCTATTTCTCGGGTGTTGTTTCCACTTATTTTGCCTTCGTTTCGATCAAATCCAGTCTTGTTGAAGTCTAATTGAAAAGATACGATAGGATCTAATCTAAGTTGATGAGATGAATTGTAGATGGAATTATAACAAACATAATATAACGATGTGCGTGTAAAACCTTTTCTATCTGAATTACATATTTTACTCCGTTAAAATCTCATATATCGATCACTCTTATTACGTGAAATTCAGTGCTTCTTCCAGCTGCAAGAAGATCATAGAGATTGCCCTCTGGAGACAATCTTCTTGCTTTGTGGCTTTATGTCATGCCGAGGTTTCTCGTATTTCATCGGTTTTCTTATAGCTCTAGATCATTGAGGACCGAGTGCAGTGTGCGTACTACTGAGGCAGGAAATTCTGCTATTGTCTTTATTTTCCTTAAGTCCTGAGAAAGTTCTGCCAAAATGTTCTTATGTTTTTCACCACAAGCAGTTAGTCACCATCCATTACGGATTAGAAGGTTATACTATTTTCCAACTTGAATTTGCTGTATCAAAATAGCGATGAATCTTCATATGTTTATCCTTAGATAAGTTTCTATGTGAAATAGAATTTTTTTTATATCTTCCAATACATAGAGATATTGTTTGGAAGGGTCTTATTGGAATTTATACAAGTAGTGTTAATACATCAAAACTGTACTTTCTTCCCAGTAAAATATTGTTGTTACAATTTCTGGCGCAAATATTACTTTTAGGTAACGTTTACGGGTGTAGTGGTTGTATTTAGCGGACTAATATTTTTCTATGCTTTGGTTAACCCTGTTGAGGCTCCAAGGTTTTTGCAAGCAATCAATGGTGAGTACAATATAAACCTGAATGCTAAAATTTATTATATTTTGCTTTGAAATTCTGTTTACGTTACTTGGATGCTTTAATGAGTTTATTACTATTATTATGCATTTCACCTCCTGAGAGAGAGCTACATTTTCATCCTTATGAGTCTAATTCATGCGCGTTCATGTAGACGACCATCATTTTGTAATGTATAGATAGTTGAATCATCTGAAAATACATACATCTCATTTATTTCGTACCAAACGTTGGTTCACTGTCGTTTGAAGGACTGTTGCACGTTACCTATCATAACAACGGAAATTTCATTTGAGCGCACTTATAACAACATTTGAAATTCTTAAGCTATTGTGCTACCAATTAAAGGCATAAAAATTTTTCTTAATTCCAACTTCGTTTTGTGTTTGTGCAGTCTCACAAAGCAGTATTTTAAACTACTTTTCGAGACGTGTAATATTCGTCCCTGCTTCATAGGTCTTTGAAAGAAACATATGTTTCATTACTTATTATATTTTAGTAAATTAGTTTAGGTTTGTGTTTGTAATAGAAAATTCTTGTTATCTCAGATGAAGTGACAAGGATAACTTGTCGACTACTGAATTGTCGCCCTGATTTCAAAAAATGCACTCGGGAAGTCGTCAAGGACAGCGATGAACTTTATAGTCTTGGTTCTTCATCATGATCTACTTCCCCTATATCTAGTAAAATTGATAATCGACCAGTTTAATTGACATTTAGGGAATTACCCGCTTGTTAAACTAGCGTGAATACCTTAAATAAAGTGAAAGCGAATCAATTTTTAAAATAGAGCCGTCTTATTTGCATTATTCTTGTTATTTTTTTCTCATCATAGACATCAAGTAGGCGCTTAATATCAATTTGTCTTTCTGTTGGTCTCATAGAAATTCTAGCTACTGATAACTTTACCTACTTTTGAATTGCTCAGAGTTTTCTTAACCTCATAACGACATTCCGGTTATAATTACGTTAAATTTTTGCGTTTTTATTGATATTACAAAGTCTCCGCGTCAAAAAATCATGGAATTTCATTATCGTTCTTTGAGGATCTTATGATGTGCAATGTTTCTTAGTTGATTTTTTCTGTTGTAATTCTTTGTATCGTTTTGTTATCTTATTCACTTCGTAATTTGTTCTATGATATAAGAATCCCATCCACATGTCTATTGCTCAAAAAGAATACGTTAAATTTGAAATCTATAGTAATGATTTCTGACCAATACAACTACATTGATCTAAGCTTTCTTTTTATCCTTATAGTCATAAATGACTCTCATGGTGGCACATGTTAGCATTTTGATTAAAGAAATAGATATGGTTTTTCGCAATCTCAATCAATAGTGATCAAGTAGTGTGCGCTTTTTCAATTCATATCAACTATAACATGTTTGTTCCAAATCCATGTCTTCGATGTAATCTGGTCAATTCTTTCTTCCTATCTGAATGCACTGAATGTTATTCCATGAATATCTTGCTTTCATTATAAAAGTTATTTTGCTACTGTTTTTTTTTCTCCTTACACATGATTTTTAAAAATATCGCTAATCAAACAGATACCTTCTTTGTTAGTACATATAGATAACAGTATATGTATGGGACTTTTAAACTAATAACCTACGAAGAATGGAATACGAATCGTACTCATCTGAAGTGAGAATCCTATAACTAGATTACTTCGTAACCAGTAAAATATTCTTATAAATTGTTTGAAACTGTAAACAAATGGAATTTTTTAGCTGAATTATTACAAAGCACTGAATATTAAAAATCACTAATCTATTGTGAATGAACAAGTTCGATCGTGAATTTTGGACATGTCGGTGATTGAAACCGAGGTATTTTTCATCAAAAACTCAAATCTAACCAATTGATTGTGACTTTGGCCAGTTTCTCTATAAACATGGAATGGTTTTAAATTAGGGCCTCGGTAGTGTAATGGATCATCACGGCAGACCGGATATCTGTAAGTGCGGGTTCGAGTCCCGCCTGAGGTTCCGAGTTTTGCGGCCATCTCAACACAACTACGAACAGTATAATATCATTGCAAAATACAATAAAATTACGAATACGGTTTTAAATTAGTTTTTACCACAGTGAAATAAATTTGTTGGATTGTTATGTGTGAATTTATCAGGTGATGTGCAAAATAATTCCGTTTTTCTTTCATTCGAATCACAAACGTTGGGCTTTAAATGTTTCAACATGCAAATGTACAAGTCCTATCTACACCGATCTTTTAGATCAAGAAAAGAATTCAAGAATTGTAAGAGCACTAGCATCTCTCGCCGATGCTTCACAAATTATAAGATAAAATGACTGCTCTTCGACACACGGACGGAACACTTATCTCTCGCAGGACGAAAATGGAAAAAATCGTCCCAATTTGAAGATTTAGATGTCTACTGAGATTTTTCACTTAGCTGACAGACTGAAACAGTGTCTACCTCTGTTTAAACTCCCTACTAGACACCATTCAACACCATTATTAGATTTACTCCGTGTTCTCCAAGCATTTTATACTTAGGACAAGTATAAGTGGTATAAGGAGAAATTTTGAATGTATAGTGAGCAGCGTAAGCGCTGACTTCGAATGTCTTAACGGACATGTTAGCACTACATTTTTCATCCACGATGCTAGACGTTTCGATTCGGATTATTAGCTTGGACAATAAATTTTTTAAACCATAAGAGTTCTCAATACAGCAGTTTCAGTTAAGTCATCATAAATCTTTTACTCTGTGATGAGATAATCGTAGAATTCACGATCCATCTATGTTTTAGAATTTCGGCATCAAGCCAGAAAATTTCGTTGAGGAATCGACCAAATTATTCTTTGCAAAGCACGGTTTGCAATAAAAAGCAATGAAAACCAGTACTGTCTTTAGAACGTAC
>KN716498.1:57573-68757 GCA_000816705.1 Dictyocaulus viviparus | reverse complement strand
TGCCAGTTATCTTACCCAGACTCCTCTGGTACCAATTTGCCGACCCCGGAGGGATGGCGGGCATAGTAGGCCTAGGGGTCGGGTGCGAACTGATTGGGCCGGCGTATCACTGCGGCTCCTCCACCACTGAGCCACTGCCTATATATATATATAGAACTAATGTTAGTAATCTCCTAAATTTTATTTACACTTCTGCATTCATTTAGGCATTTGCTATAGATGAAGTCCATTGCTGTTCACAGTGGGGCCATGACTTTCGACCGGATTACAAATTTCTCAATATTTTAAAGCGGCAATTTCCGAACGTGCCTTTACTTGGCCTCACAGCGACTGCGACAGGCAGCGTACTTTCCGATGTTAAGAATATGCTTGATATCCCAAGTAAGCGTGTTTAAATTTTCACAATGAGACTGAAGTTATATCTATGTTGCTGTGTTGTGCACTTTCATGACTACGTTAAAGTGCTCTGCTATATTTATATTTTGTTTGGGATATTCATTACACAAAATTCTGCTAATGATCAGTATTGGTCTCATCAATTGGTAGATTTCATAATGCTTTTCTTAAACAGTTGCTATATACATTGCTTGTAGTTTTCGCAAATTGCATAACTTTCAACATTTGTTGATTCAACCAATCACCAATCATACTAATTTTGGATATGGCTGTGATGCGTTTTGTTGATAAGAATATAAAGTGGTCGATTGTGGGAAGTATATGTATGTATTTTTGACATAGAAGGCGCAGTCGTGGAGGTGATGCAGTGACACGCCGGCCCGACTCAGTTTGCGGCCGTCCCCTATGTCTACCAAGGCCGCTCAGGGGTTGGTGATTTGGTTCCAGGAAAATCTGGGTAAGATATCTAGCACTGACTTGATAAGAGTGGTCTGTATAGAGCAAGCGCATTCAACTACCTCCGCGATATCACGTTGAACACGAATATGTAGGCGCATCCCACGACAAGGGATTGTTCAACGCCAAAGTTTATCTTATCTATCTTTCACATGATCTTTAATGCTATGTGAAGGTCCGAATTAGGGTACTTTTCCGGATTTTCATGTCATCATATTCTAATGATCACATAGCAGTTACAAAAGTGAATTAGAAATAGAGCAAAATTGTTTCGTTTTCCTGGAATCAGCTCAATTTTCTGTGATGCTGCCGTTGAATGTGTGTGTATTTTTTCAAGCATTCAACTCATATACAGAAAATGCTTATACAGTTTTTCCAATGCTTCTTTTGCCGTACCAGCTTCAGTTATGTAGGTGGCATTGCGTTAATAACTGGATTAATGCATTGATTATTGGTTTGAGTTAATAAATACAAAACAAGATGTGATATAATTTATATGTGTAATTATATGTCGGCGTGTCTTGTCAATTATATGTCAGCGAAACCATCTAACCTACTTTACTCCTAGGAGCACTACTTTTCTGATATTTTAGCAACTTTTCACACTCCTCGTGTCAAATTCTTATTGCAGTCCAGCAGAGCAATGTCAACTAAAATGTTGTCAAAATTATATCTATTGAATTTTTTCTCCTATGATATTGCTAATAGAAATATTTTCATTATAGAAAGTGAAGGGTAAAAAACTATACAAGAAGTGTAGATTTTGCTGAGATTGGTGATGTTCGACTATGTAGAATGTTGGGGGTCATGATTAACGTTTATCGTTTAAAAATATATTCTCTATGACATATTTGTTGGGCTGTAAATAGCATCTGGTCTATTGTTTTATCATTCTTTTTTGTTTTACTTGGAAGTGAGATAATGCCCATAGATTGATGACGTGCCAAGCGATGTGAACGTCTTTTTTCAATAGGTGTTATTGCAGTGTTTGAAATCACTTTCAATATTTGGTCGTCTAATTTGAGAAATACTGGTCTTTAATATTAAAGTTCATCAAAAGTATATTTTTACACTGGTATTCATACCGTCTAGATTGCAAAAAACCGCTTCAGAATGGGTGGTAATTTTTGTAATGCTTCATATTTTAAATAATGAAAAGATAATATTATTGTTAACGTTTCGTGTTAGACTACTTGCCAATTGTAATGGTGACCCACGTAGCTGTAGTGGTTGACATAATATTTCCACAGTTCAGTTACTGTCGTCCTTGCTTGAATATAGTGCCGTAGCTTCTATCAAACTAAAATATTTCATTGAATTCTAACCATTCTTATGCGTAACGTTTTGTAATTCAAATTTAATAAAGAATATAGTTTTCATGAGAGATAGTGGTACAATTGATCTATAGAACAGATTCTGCTATTATACAAGCATATCTCGATTTGTTTCTCATTTTAAAGTAACAAGTTAGATTATTTCACGGGATCTGCTACTATAGGTTCATATACGTACTGCTGGACCTCTTCAATTACACAGTAGTTTTGTTACCATGCTGACTGAACTTATTATGCAATTCAGTAGTGACTAATGTAATAAATTCTCTGTGGGTTTGATAAAATATACAAGTGTTAATATAAGATGACTAGGGCTTTATATTTGCGCTAATGTATCAGTCGTGTGCATATATTTTATGTGAAATTGATTCAATTTACCTTAAACTTTGTTTATTACTTTTATTCAGTCTTTTTTTCTGGAAAAATAAACTTAAAGAAATATGAATACGATTTTTTTAAGATGCTGTTGTATTCAAAGCTCCTCTTAATCGTACAAATTTACATTACGAAGTGATACAGAAGCAAGATGGACGTCTCAATACTGAAATGGCTAATTTGATCAAGTCTAGGTGTACTGAAATAATTCAACAAAAGAAAAGACATGAGTTAAAGTGATTTTAGGTTTGCTCAACAGTCGGGTATAATTTACTGCTTTTCTAGAAAGGACTGTGAAGAAGTGACGACGCATCTACGGTTTGCTTTAAATTGTTTTCAATTGCTCAAGGAAATAAATTCAGCATTCTTGAATACTATGTTAAAAGTGTTGAAGTGCTAGGAAAAAAATTTATGGATTTGAGCTACGGAGGTCTGACGTCTGGTATATTAAATAAGGTTTCTCAAGAAGATATGATTATAAAGCCTTATACAGGCGTGTAACTCAATTTCGCTCATTTGCGTTTTCTTCTCAGGAAAATTATGGTTTTGTTCCACACACAAATACTGTTTTTTTTTCGAAATACATCAAGTTTTACTGATTTGTAGGGAATGTGGAATACGTGCTGCATTCTATCACGCTGATATGAGCTCATCTCAGCGTACTTCAGTGCATGAAAAATGGGTTATGGGCAAGTACAATGTTATTGTGGCAACAGTGGCTTTCGGTATGTTATTTTATGACAGCTTTGTTATTATCCAATTATCCTGAGTATTCTTAGTATTTCTTTTTTGTTACAACTTTACATTTTTAGGTATGGGTATTGATAAACCAGACGTGCGTTTCGTTATACATCATGCTTTGCCTAAATCCGTTGAAAATTATTTCCAAGTTAGTTTAAATATAATGGAAGAAATAACTGTTAGTGCTGTTAGTCTTAAGTAGTCGTTTTTGTTTGCATTTGGTATATTTAGAATTTTGCGTAGATTTATGTTATAAGGAAAGTGGACGTGCAGGTCGTGATGGTCAGCCTGCCGTATGTATCCTATATTTCCGTTTATCTGACGTCTTTCGACAAAGCACTATGGTTTGTACTGAACGTACTGGTATCAGAAACCTTTATGCCATGGTTCGCTACGCGTGCACAGTATGTCCCTGTATTAGTACTTTTGTTGTAGACAAAATTTGTATCTACAGAGTGTAGTTACTTTCGTTATGTTATTTTCAATCATTTTTCAGCCAGGAGTTTGTAGACGTAAGCATTTGGTAGATCACTTTGAGGAGTCGTATGCTATAAATTCTTGCCCGAAAGCATGTGATGTTTGCGCGAATCCTTTACAAATTGTAGATGTTAATGTTACATTCATTCTTCGGACTATGCTCAAAATAATTCATGAAGTAAGTGTTAGAAATATATCGTTCAAAGGATTACTCATATATTCATTTTATTAGAATACTATAATGATCATCTATATATCAAAGTCTATAATCCTGCTCAATACGCATTGAATTTCATCATGTGCGATTCCAGCATAAATCTACTGGTAGTGGACCTAATCGTATCACAGGGGCGAAGCTTGTTGAATTGACTGCTAAACAACAAGTAGGATCAAAGGTTAATAGTGTTGAATCTTCTGTAGTTTATAATATATTACTTTTGAGCTCCGAATTTTTAGATATTAATTGAAGCGGCATTATGTGATGCATTACTCAATGGATACCTCAAACAAGATTTCCACTTCACACCTTACGCCATTCATAGGTAGTCTTTACATTCAAAGATTTAATATCCTACCTTTTCGGAACTATGAATAAATAACTTTTTGCAATTCAAACAAGGTTTCGTGCATGTCAAAGCCAACTGTTCTTTCAGCTATATAGTCGACGGTCCTAAAGCAGAGCGAGTTATGAATACGGAGATCTCACTAAAACGTGAATTAATCGAAGATAATACAGAAGCGTTCAGTTCTGCGAAGAAGAGAAAACTTGATAGAATACTAAGCTAGTTATGAATATGTAGCTGTTGAGTGTTCAATCTCGATTGCACTAGTTTTTCTGTTTTTATTTTTTCAGAGCTTGCACCGTGTTAAAACTAATTTCTACCTTTTTGTTTGTTATTTCTTTGTGATAAGTAAGGTAATATGCAATATTAACAGGTTGGTATTTTTTTGTGTTGAGCTGGCGATCTCTTTCATTTTTTTTTGTTTTTATTATGTAAATGGCTTTTGTTCTCTATGTAAATTGCTTAGTTGTTGATATGGATATAGCCAAATAAATAATACTTGAAAAGTACAATTTAGCTAATAAAGACCTCGTAAATCTGTTAACAATCGGGCTTTATTTTGGTATAAGTTATGACTGAGTTTAGAAAATACTAGAGAACATATTAGATTAAGAATGCATGCATGTTTTATGAAATTATGCATAGAGTGATACATTATTGGTTTAACCATTTTAAAATGGTGATATGATTTGCAACATTTGGTGTGTGATTTGTTATTTGAGAATCTACAACGTCAAGATTTTACTATGTAGTACTTGTTCATTGTCTGGATTTTCATTATTTTTCTAAATTCGCATTTCTGTCGTTCTAAATCGGCCAAGAAATTCAAGTCTAAGGGTGTTATTAAATGTATGGGTGATCAATATTGATGACAAAAGGAGTCATTTCAGGAAAACATGTCTGATAAAAAGCGAAAAACAACAAAGCGAGACAGCCTATTGTTTCACAGAACACGTGTACTTCGGGCAATTAAGGTTACAGTTTGGAATAGATAATTATGCTTTATATGTACCATTCACTCATTACACCGTCGGTTTTAGTTAGAAGATGAGATCTTGAAAAAACTAGCTGACGATGTTCTGGCTGAAAAAAGACGTCTTTGTAGAAAACAGGAGCAGCTAGCTAATCTACTACGCGAGAGAGAAGAAGCCGAAGGCAGTCGAACATTAATTTAGATTATGTTTGAGCTATGTTTGGAATAAGTGGCAAATTCCCACATGCGTTTTATTTTACATGAAATTCTTGCAGTGGCCCAAAAGTTTTTAAGTATCAACATCCTTTTCTTTTTTTCTATTCAGTCATACTACCTTTTATTGCTTTTCGTCAGACGTGCACTTTTCAAAGTTTTTCTGTATGCTTTACTCAATAAAAAGTCTTCTCATAGTTTTCTTGATGAAACTTTCATGTTATTGACAGCGATCTAACTAATTCTTCGATACTTTCTACCTTCTTTTGTAGTTTGTTTCTTATACAATGACTACCATACAATTCAAGTAGACAATGACGGCGTTTGAAGAATTAGGCGTCATCCCTGAGCTCGGTAATGCAGTGTCTGAATTGGGATGGGAGTATGTCATTTTTTACATTAAACTTATTTAACATATGATGATTTTCTATTTACATTTTTATTTTTCATGAATTTCGTTTGCACTGTCACACTAGTGCAATTATTTAAACATATTTGAAAAGGTTCATCATATGCAATTCCTTTAGATTTCTTGCCAAAAATCAATGTTCAGGTTACCAACACCAATTCAATGTGATGCCATTCCTGCAATTCTTGGAGGAGGTGACGTATTGATAGTGCGTTGTATAAGAACGTACTTTTTTGAGCTTGCTAGTTTTTCCTACTTTGTCGAATTTAGCTATGCAATATTGTCGAGAACTTTATTAGTTGCGCATCATTGTTAAAAAATTTATTATCACCTCTAGGCTGCCGAAACAGGTAGTGGTAAAACTGGAGCGTTTTCCTTACCTGTTGTTCAAATTGTATGGGAGAGGCGTAAAGATGTAACGAAATCTCAACCATCAGAAGAAAAAGGTGTGACAGATTTTCATAACAGCTAATTTAGACGTCTATTGTTTGTGGAAGTAACAAGTTTTTTGCGTGAACTTTTACTTAATAATATTCAATAATAATAACTATTAACTTAGTAATATTTTTCTAACTGTAATATAGAATTCCTTAATTTTTAGGATTTCCTCAAATGGAATTTCAGAAAATCAGTCGTTTTTTATTTATCCGTATGCCACATGAGACTCATATGAAGTTAAATTGGGTATTAGTATTCTGATGTACTTGTTTGAGATTGTGTAATTAAAATGATCTTTAATAGTGCATGGAAAATGGACTTCGTTGCAATTTAGTTCTTTTTGTTCAAGGCGCATTTATAGCCTCAGGGCATTAATATTAATTTAAAAATTTAAATTCAGTTTCGAAATAACAAGCTAAATTCTTGAGAGCATTGCATCCAGCGCGAATAATATATAGAAGTGAATATGCTTTTCTGTAAAACATTTCATACTAAATGCAAACAGTGCATATGAAGTGATATCGTAACAACTAATCTTCATATATCATAGTTTTATCATGCTAGGAATTTTTACGGTCCACACAATAGTACATTACGCGTTATTTTTATTTTCCTTCTTTCTAATTGCTTTATCGATGGATTTGGGCTTGACTTAATTTTTTGAAAGTGTAGCATTTGTAATTCAATGTTACTACCGCCTTAATATGTTCATTTTAGTATAAAGAACTAGCAGTTTATATAAACGAAAATTAACGAGTAATCCAACTGTTTGTGTAGCAGGATTATTGTTTTAGCTTGGCGTTTGAATCTAGTTGATCGCGATATGGGACTTGCTCTTTCCCAGGACGGGTTATCTTGCGAGAGCCGTGTGCCCAAGGCTTGGTTCGGCTCAAGATGCATGTGTGGTGTACATTCTAAGGGTGGGAGAACATTTCATTAATATTATCGTATCTTTGACATCATCAAATGCTGTACCGATGTGATTTTTAAGGTAAGTACTATTACGAAGTGAAAATTACTCGTGATGGATTATGTCGTATTGGGTGGTCTACAATAACCGCATCACTCGATTTAGGTATATGTTTTTCGGACTGTATAAAAAGTCCTTACTTCCTATATATTAAATATGTAATTCTATTTTGAAGGGACAGATAATAAAAGTTTTGGCTTCGGAGGTACTGGTATGAAAAGCACACAGAGAAAATTTGAAAAGTACGGAGAGACTTTCAGTACTGGCGATGTGTTAGGATGTTTTCTTGATCTTGATAATGGAAGAATATGGTCAGTTCATGAGAAATAGGACCGTCTCTGTCTACGGCGAAATCCGAAGTTTTCGTCTAATTCACTAATTTTTCAGGTGGTCTAAAAATGGGAAGGAGTTCGAGATTGCATTTCGTATAGATCCCGAGTTTTCTAGTCCGCAATCTGCACTTCATCCCGCTGTACTGGTACAGAATTCTTCTTTGGAATTGAATTTTGGAGCAACTCCATTCGCTTTTCCACCAAAAGCGGTAAAACGATTTAATAACGACGACTGATTAGTCCTTCACTGTTCTTTGACTTGTTTTAGGGATTCGTTGCCGTATCAGAGGCGCCTGAGTCTTTCGTTAACTGCCGTGGAATGGATGATGTTCGAAATGATAAGAAAGACAAAACTGCTTCTCCAGTTTGCATTGTACTTGAGCCCACCAAAGAGCTGATCGAGCAAACTCATGATAATCTTGTGAAATTTTCTAAACATGTTGACATCCCAAAAGTTAGGTGAGGCTTAACTTTTCTTTATCCAAGAAGGATTTTGAGGCGAAACTCGGTATCATAGAAAATAAAGAGGTGTGAAAAATCGCATCAGATGTTTCTGGCATTGATAAGATCGAAAGGTTTTTGTTCCGATCAGTCACAGTGATTTACACATTTGACATCTTCGTAGTATTGTGCATATTGTTTAATTATGCAATTGTTGAAATAGGGTAGATATGGGGTAGACTTAAACCGTATTATAGTTGCACTTCTTACCATCGCACTCCCCGGCTTCCTTGATTTTGACATTCTGATTAAAACTGAAAATTGTCTTTCAGATGTGTTTCTCTAGCAGCTGGTGCTAACATGGCTCAGATTTTTCATGAGTTGAATAAAGGGATCGACATAGTTACGGGAGGTGTTGGTCGTGTTCTAGATATGGTGGAAACGAACAAATTATTTATGGATGAACTCAATTTTGTGGTTATAGACGAAGCTGTAAGTCGTAATATGTTACGTATTGCATAGCAAATCCTGTAACCATAGGAAATTTTGTTCCTTCAAGGATAGTGCCACAATGTTACATCTTTACCGTAGTATGTATGTATGGATATTCTCATAGGTAGATAACAATGCAAAACGTTAACATGGGCGACTAAGAAGTCTTATTTATGATGCCCCTGTACAACTTCTACATCATGAATGTTTATTTTTCCATTGGTAACAACATAGTTTACAGAATCCTTATCATATGTCATCATGGTGTCCACTTTTCCAACTCTAACTTTTGAGCACTTGTATCAAATTGGACTCAGTAAAAAAGAAGACCCAATATTGTAGGCGAATCTCAACTTCATATAACTGCTGAACGTAAAATTTTTGACCAGTTGGGAATAATTATAACGTATAGCTGTCTCACTTTAGATTTTTACTTTCTTTCCACAATGCAGCGAATTTTTAGACGAAATCAATGTTTATTATGGTGAATCTAAGCTATGGAATTCTTCATTCTACGTTTTTGTGCTTTTGCCTTGAAGATGTATTGAATCTACTAAACTCATTGTATTTCTGTTGCAGCTAGCTATTTCTGAAGAAATTTCGATATATGGAAAATATGGTCCTTTAAGAGTCAATGCGCGAAATCATGTAGTCCGAAGCCCTGAGATGAAATTAGCTTTGGTTTCTAGATTCACTTGAGATGTCTGTTCCTTATCAAATCAGTGATGGTTACTTGTCAGCATATTCTGATACCAATTTATTAAGCCAGGAGGAGAATGGCAAGCTTGTTTAGTATGGAAGAGTTATTGATTAGTGACTTTTTCTTTTGTAAAAAACACAAATTCTTCGAATAATTCCTACTACTAATCTAATTTGTTTGTAATTGAATAGAGATGTGGACTGTGTATGAATAAGGCTATAATTTTGAGTTCGAAGGGTTAGTACTTTTTCACATAGCAGATACCTACGTAATACCATAATGTCATTGGTTCCCAAAAAGATTTTTTGATTCAAACTTACAATTTTCTCTAGTAGTGTTTTCTCTTATAGAGTGGCTTTCCTTCGTAAAATGCGAAGTATTTATAAAATATAGTTGTGGTTATTTAGATAAAAGTGATCATGTTTTGCCATTACTTTTGTAGTCAATTTGTGTCCCCGTCCTTTGTTGAAGTTCAATAATTTGAATAAATGCTATGCAACACGACACATTGGTAGGTGGAGCAAGCATCTCTTTAAGAAGTTGCCGGTATCAGGGTGTCATTTGTCGAGCGTTCACCAAAATTTTCGGTTCAGCAGTTCATGCATCGTACATCGAATGTGAATATCGAGAAACATCCATTTAACACAAAGGAAAACTCTATGAAACATAGAAATCAAAATTTCTTTCTTCGCTTTTTTGTACGCGGTGCTAGAGCAACACCTAACGAAAGACGCACTTTTGTTGATTAGTCATAACTTGAGTTAATCTTTTCAATGCAGGATCAGATTCTCTCATCATTCACATCGCAACTAGAGCGTCTGCTGAAACGAGTTCCTACTGTAGCATCAAATGGAATGCGTGTTCAAATTATTGCCTGTTCCGCCACATTACATAATCAAAAGATCACACAATTTGCGGTAGGAAAACTTTTTTCTCAAGTTGCTGAATATTTCTTAAAGGTTTTCAATGTATTTTATAGGATAAGTATATGAACTACCCACAGTGGATTGATCTAAAAGGAATGGACAGTGTAGCAGAAACGGTACACCATGTTGTTTGTTGGGTAGATGCTGCTGGGGATAAACAGTGGATTCGTATTATGCACGGACAGAATTCACTCCAAGTAACTTATACGGAGTTTAAGCTTTCAAAATACTCAAGTGTAAATTGTGGTTTGTTTAATTATTGTTGGAGGCACAGTGGTGGAGGTGCCTCGGTGACATGCCAACCCGTATGAGTTACCGGCCACCCCCAGGCCTACCAAGCCTTCCATCCCCCAGGGGTCGGCAAATTAGAACCAGAGAAATCTGGGTAAGATAACTAAACGTCTTGGTGAAAAGTGGTGAACTCGAGTCACTGTATAGACGAGGCTCGCATTCAACGATATCACATTGAAAACGAATGCGTAGGCGCATCCGAACACAAGGGATTGATCAACGCTGAAACATACTATTTTTTGTCATGCGAAATTTCTTAAATACTTTTGCTGCGCTACCTGTCACTAGAATTGACGACAACCAATTTTATTAATATTTTAATTTTCATTTTTTCCAACAAATTTATTCATGCGCATTTCACTGAATTTTTCATGATTTTTATTTTGATTGGAATGAAAATTTTAGCACGATTATGTCCATGAGCGTGACAATATTCGTTTTAATACCACGGAAAAGAACACAATATCGTTGGGGACCAAAATTCTCAAAGGATGTTACGTGCTCAAGGTGTGTGATGCATCCGATTTTTCTCCATATCTATTCTACAACATTAATTGATCGTTTTTAAAATTTAATTACACCAGCAAACAACTGCCGAACATTTTGCAAAGCGTCCAGGTATGTTTATATATATATATATATATATATATATATATA
>KN716498.1:46072-57023 GCA_000816705.1 Dictyocaulus viviparus | reverse complement strand
ATATATATAATAGTATATAATTAATAATAAAGCTGACTTTTCGAAGAAAAAAGCTGGTTTTTTTTGTCAGAAGACACAACTGTTTGATTCAGGCTATCGCAGCATTAAAAATGGAACAGTGTATAATATTCTGTCGAACAAAGCAACAGTGCGATCAGATGGAAACTTATTTGATAAAAAATAGTATGTCGGTGTTATTTTTTCGTTTTTTCCTATGTGTTTTCGTTTTGATCACATATATTCGCAAATTCTTTACGCATTACATGCTAGGTTCTTAATTTTTTTCAGAATATAGAGCAGTTTGCCTCCATGGAGATCGATCTCCGAAGGAAAGATCACAAGCATTAGCAGATTTTAAGGTTTTTGTAGTATTAAATTTTCTGGCTTTTTTAGTGTTGCTTCTTCTTATTTAGTTTTATAATTTGATCCAGTTTTACAGTGTTTTCATGAAATTACTAGTATGCGTAACCTAATTTAACTGTCCATAGTGATAATATTTATTATCGAAATAATCTAAGATAAGATACGATAAGCTTTGGCGTTGATCAATCCCTAGTGGCCAGATGCGCCTACGCATTCGTGTTCAAACGTGATATAGTGGAGATGGTTTAATGGGAGCCTGGTCTACACACTGACTTCTTTGGACCATTCTTCACCAAGTCATTGCTAGTTATCTTACCCAGATTTCTCTGTTATCAATTTATCGACCCCGGAAGGAAGCCTGGGGACGGTTACGGGCTGATTCGGACTTGCGTGTCGCTGTGGCACTTTCACCACTGCGCCTCTGCACACTTCCCGTTTGATTTTCCAAATCACAATTCAGGTTTCAGAATACTTAGACGAGCCTTTTCAAAGTTATGAAACATCATAGAATGCGTCATTCACAGCCCATCTTGAACGCAGCAACTAGTTGTTGGGTCATTGTTCCTAACAATCACAGGGAAAGTCTTCTTTCCAAACCATTTCATGCTATTTGGGGATCAACATCTTGGGCTATCTGTATTGAAGTTTAACTATAAACTTGTAGAGTGAAGGTTCCGTCTTCATCTAAAACAAGGTGCTGAATTCCATCTAGGCGCAAAAGAATTGGCAGTGGTTTGGGTTATCTTTCTCGGCCACCAAATAGATGTATTAAATAAAATTTCATCAAAAAAAAAAAACATTTTTTGATTATTCTCCAAGTGCGTGGTGATTATTCGTCGCTTTGCATACTATCCAGTTGATGTCGTTTAGGGAAAAAAGATACCATTCCTGGTTTGCACGGATGTTGCTGCTCGTGGTATCGATATTACTGGAGTTCCATTTCGTACGTAATGTTTCAATAACTTGCTATTTTAGGACATGCGGTTATCGACATAAAACGTTGGCTACTATAAATTTCTATTGTTTTAATGCAGCGCATTCATGTAGTGGATTATGAAAGAGAGCTCTCAAAATAATTACTAGTCTTATTTGAATGTCCTATTGCAGTACAAGCACTTCGCCATTTTGATTAGTACGTGGCTAAAATTCTAAAGATAATTTTTCAGTGATCAATGTTACATTGCCTGATGAAGCTGCACAATATGTACATCGCATTGGACGTGTGGGTAGAGCAGAACGGTTTGTTTCTTCATCTAATATTAGCAAGATTTCTTTTTTCGTACAATCTGGAAATGTTCCCTCTTCCTTTCTTCAAGTTCTGTTGTTCGTGGTGAAAATGCTTTCTTTTTACATGGCGTTTTACTGAAGATTGAGTATGTAGAGAACAGGTTTCTATTGGAGGTGATCAATGAGCTAATCAATGCTGTCGATGCCTTTACGTATGTTGAATATATGCGTTGGGGAGACCTATTACTTGTGAGCAATGAATTTGTTAACAGGTGCGGATAAAGATTCACATCAACCACGAATAATACGTCTGCCCGTCTTGCATGTGATTTTTAGGGAAAAACTATGCATCCTCTTATGCTTAATTCTACTATTCCGTCCGTTCGTGTATTGTGCTCTGTTTTATGTGGCTAGCTGATCTCAGCTTCGCAGTTAACATGTAATCTTCTGAATCGTAAAGGCAAGGTATTCCGAAGGTCGTAAATACAAAGAAGATTTGAAATAGTGTTCACCTATTATTCAAGGAAAAAAAAAAGTCGTTTAGTGAGTGGTTTGTGAAACCACTGACGTAGCTGATATACTAATCCATGTGTCACATTCTTAGTTTTCTGCTGCTCTGATTTTCCATATCTTATTTGTGGTGCATTCTGCTTGTAGTCAACAGTTCGGATGAAGCCAGCATTTATCGTATTCGGTTACATTTTAAAATTTCACATCGAAATTGTTGAACAAAAGTGATTAGAACAAAAAATGAGTAAGACTTTCGAGTTATCAATTTAATATTAGAGGAATGGTTGTAGGTAGTTTTTATTGAACAAAACTGTGCCAGAAATATGGTGATTGCGGTGGTTTTAGCGATATTTCTTATGGCTACTTTGTTTTCAGCTATTTCCAATAATTTTTCTTATTTGTACCATTTGGAATCTTCATGTAACGACTTTTTATTCTTGGCCTTTTTAACCAGCTTTGTCAATGGGACTGGTGTTGGAACAGCATGTTTTTTTGCCCAGTATTTGTTTGTTAAAAAAGGTGTCATTATATTACCAATAGACGAAATCAAGTTCAGCTCATTCTGATAGTCTATTTGCAAACAGCTCATAGTCTTCTGTCAGATCTTTTAATTGCCAGTCAATATTATTGTAGGTATCTCAATGAGTAAAGTTAAAGCCAAAAGATAAAGTTTTATAAACGGCTTTTCTTATTGTAGAGCGATGACAAATTTCCTTTCACAGCGTTCTGCTAAGGAAAATTTTGAAATGGGCAAGGACAAGTTTTATGACCGTCAAGCTGCAAGAGCAGTTCACTTGGACGATTTTCACGTCGGCGACTTTTTATCCGAGAAATGTGTTTCCGGGGAGGAAGTTCACTGTAGACAAAAATGCTTTGAAATGTTTTTATTCTGATTTCAATCTCATACTCCAAACTTTCTGATTCTGTAGTATTTCTTTAATTTGTTCTAATTTTGACCTTAACACGTCAGAATACAAATTTTTTGAAGAAATTTTCCGTCCGGGCCACGTTTTCCAACTGCGTGTAGTTCATGCTTATCTATTGTACGGGTTGTTAACAGCAGTCGTTGATACTGATTTTCTATGACGTCGTGCTTAGAGACAGATGACGAAACAAGTAGATAGAATGCTGTATGACAAATAGTCTGGCCTATGACGAGCTTTGCGTCGCAGATATTTCGTGTAGTAAGAACAGTGAACTTTTCACGTGTATTACTCATATTCCTTTTTCACCAATTTAGAATGGGACTCTCTATTTCGCTAGTTTCAACTCATGAAGAAAAAGTTTGGTACCATTCATGTAGGAATCCGGATTGTCGAAATACCAATGACGTTTCGCAAGGAGGATGCACTTTGTGGTACAATGAACGAAAGGTAGTATAGATAACATTGTTTTTATAACAAACATTTGGGAAACACTATTATTGATTCTAGTAATTTCAGCTATGCAAAATTGTTTTTATTACTTCTGTCTGATGACTCAAGAATTTTATTATACTTATGCATGATAGAGATCCACTTTTTTTGATAACATTTTCTCTTTTACTTCTTTCATAAATTTGTGAGCGTGTCTTTAATATCTATTTCAGCTATTAGCTGATATCGAAGAACATCTTGGGCAGACAATAGCCGTTGTTGATTCAGCGTTTCAGATTCCAGTCGATGAATTTGACGGCAAAATTGTGTACGGTGCAAAACGAACGAACGGTATTCCATATTCACTCATTTGTACTTCCTATTCAGCGTTAATTTTCAACTTATTTCAAACTTGTTATAATCGTTTCAGTTACCACTTTCGAGGGTCACGCTCCGCAGTTGGCTGTTTCGGTTGCTCAACTAGCTGACTTGGAACGAGCATTACAGACCAATTATCTAGCAACTGTCGGTGATAAATTTCGTCGGATAGTAGTCGAGTAAATGTTCGTTGAATTAGACGTGGTTTTGATGTCGCAGCGCTTTTTGTTGTTGTTACAATTATATCACATTTGACTATCATCTATTTGTAAACCCATTGTAGAGATATGCTAGGCTTTGGATATGATAACAAATTTATAAATGTTAGCCTTCAAATTGTTATATTTGAATGATTTGTAATGTTTGCAGGAATGTCATGAATTTATATGGCAGTGTATATTTTAACTAGTCAAGTTATTGTTTTTTGTGATCTGTTGATATGAATTATTGCTTTATCTCTTTATTTGTTGTTATTAATAACAGGACTGGAGCGATTGCAATGTGAGTAAATGAATAATTTTGTGAGGATATCGTTTTACATAGGGGAAGTCATAAGGTATGACAAGTACGGGTATTTATCGTCATCGAGCAATTCTCTCAAATGTCGTCCATCCTTTGTATGAATTATTCTTAAAACTTCAAAGTTTGATACTTGATAATCTTGCTGTTTCTCTTGATGTGTATTCAATATATGTCTCTTACAAAAAATAGCTTCATCGAACGACGATTCGTAAGAAATCACCGTTTTTTTCTTGACTGGTGAAAAAAGTGGGAAAGCGGTACTGCATTAAGGCTAGTTGTAGGCGAATTAGGGTAGTATCGCTATATGCTTCGAAATCTAAACAGATGTTTGACAGAGTACTGAATACAGTTGACGTGGCTGAAATGAAGACTGTACCAACGAATACTAACACGCAAAAATTTGTGTAAATCTGCATGAATGGATTGTATGGATTCAACACTAGTTTTAAAAAATTTGTATTAATGTAAAAAGTACTGCACATTAGGAACTGCATAGTTGGAAAATTGTTCAAAAGTAGAAAAATCTAACGACATTTCTAGTCTTTTTAAATTGATTTCTTCTCTTCAATATAGAACACATTACTTTTGGCAGTTAAAAAGGTTGTTGATTAATAAAACGTTTCATCGTCGGTGTTATCATGGATATTCGTTGGATGATAGAATATTCGGTTACATTAAGATAGCGATATAATGTAGAAATTTGAAAGTTTTCAAGGATGTGTTTTCACTAATTACGGTAATTAGTTCAGAGCACGTCATGCAACAGTGGTATGTGATCTAACGGTAACACTAGAGCATGGTCATTAAAGAACGATCGATCGACCGATAAACATGCAATTCAGTAAATATTAATAACGCTCCTAAAAGCAACCGATTGATAATAAACAAGTTATGAATGATAATAAACAATGTCAAAAACAACAATGAATGTACTAAGGGTGCATTAATTTGAGCTGCATTCTCATACAAAAAGGTGAGGAAGCTGACAACGTTCTAGGACTTTTCTAGTTAAGGTATCAAGTTGGAGGTATATTTTTTCATTATTGTGGTTTGTAGAAAGGAAGTAGTATTTGAATTAGTCATGTAAGACGACTGTTATGCAAAGGGTGGGGATAGGTATGTTTCTTGGTATATTAGACTCGTTATGAGGTTACTTCTGCTTTTTTGATTTATCGATCACTAAAACAAAACTGTTATAGTTGTAACAAGTAGTCAGAATGTGTTCGTTATTTTTGGCTTCATAATATTATACTGTCGTCACAAGCTTCCATTGTTAATACCGACTGTAACAAGCCAAAAAAACGTGTTCGTGCATGAAATCGTCGTTTGAATCTTTCGAAAAGCACTAAATACTATCTGATGTGATATCTTGATTTATTTAAAACAGTGTCAAGAATATATGCTGCTTATCACAATTAATGATCTATTGATTATCGGATCAGCTAAATTTTCTATTTGAAGTGCTCGTGTGAATTTCAGATTTTTTTAATAGAATGACATTTGGAAAAATGAGGTCCAGTAGAATACCATAACGTATTTCTTATAGTATTATATGAGTTGATGCCCCTCAATCAGTTTTTCATCTTGGTAAGCTAGAGGCAATATGAAGGAAGAACCGTTGTTTTTCAGATTCTCACTTTGAAGAAAAATGCAACTCTCTAGAAATGTTATATTGATTTTAATGATGTTCTTATTCATCAATCATGTGGTAATTTATCCTTCTTTTTCAATATTTTAAAGCATTCCAGCGTAACATGAATATTGGTAGAAATCGGACATTTCGATTTAGTTAGCAAAATTGACAAGCATTCATTCCGTCGAAGTTATCGTCTTGTGAGCATTAAGCTCTTATGAGCACGAGTTAGCACAAAGTGAAATGACGTTCACATTGCTATTACAAAGCCTAAAAAGTATGCAAGTGATTTCAACAGCATTTATGACCACATCTGTCATTCACTGCAGCAGAGTGCCATTTTCATTCTGTTGTCACTATTTCGTAGACCAAACGGAAGTCTAATGTATTCAGTATAGTCTTTTCAATTTATGAATTGGCTTCTAGGATTTCCGTGAATAGTTTCAAAGTATCTTTTCTGGTTTTTCCCCTCATTAGCCTAGTAATGATTTCAAAAAACCAAGACGTTAATCATGAACCAAGATATTTTTAAAAAATTTTTATTGAAGTATTTTAGAATACTGATGGTGACGACGATACCAGTGAGGTGAGTTTTTTCTTTTTAAAAAAAACTCTCATAATATTTCACCCAACTCACTGGACTCTCATTGATCACCGATTGAGTCAAAAATGCGTCATCAAGATGTCGATTGTTCGTTATCGTACGCATTTATACTCCTATCTATTCAATTCGCTCCTGTTTTCGATAGGGTTTCCATAAAATGAATTATAAAATATTGATCTTTTTTAACCCTCAATAGGCTTTTCCTAGCATCTAATAGTGATAGTGATCAGATTTTCACGCTTTCATTGTTCATCATTTCTTAAACATACTTAAACAACATACTATATATGCATGATAATGGTATTATGAGCCAGACATCATTCCGAGGTAGATAAACAGGTACGAGAGGACTCTGGATGAAATAAACAACACTGACATGATGAGGAATGGCCACCTCAAGTCACTGTACTGATCAAACTCGCACTACAACACCTTCACGATATTGCGTTGAACAGAAATGCATAGACGCATTTAACCACTAGGGATTGATCAACGCCAACGCTTATCTAATAGCAATAATAATTGATAATATCCATAATAATAATAGTGTAATAATACTACAATTAAAAATAGTATAAAAAATTCCATGAATAAATATTCTTCATAAGGAAATAAAAAATTTTATAGGATACAACAACAGAAGGGAGTAGAGACACCGAGGCAAGTGAATGGTAAAATAGTGTAATAACACTATGAAAATAGTATGAAAAATTCTATGAATAAATATTCTTCATAAGGAAATAAAGAATTTTATAGGATACAACAACAGGAGGGGATAGCGACACCGAGGCAAGTGAATGGTAAAATAGTGTAGTAACACTATAAAAATAGTATAAAAAATTCTATGAATAAGTATTCTTCATTAGGAAACAAAAAATTTTATAGGATACAACAACAGGAGGGAGTAGCGACACCGAGGCAAGTGAATGGTAAAGAAATATTTTTAAAAATCTCTAAATTGAATTTGAATTTTTATAGGCGCAACAAAAGGGCGTTGTCGACAGTGTGGTGAGTAACTATTGGAGTGGAAATCATATGAGTTATCTTTGTGAGACTCGTGGATGTAACTGGCTATAGTTAAAACGTTACTTTTAAGTATACACATAACGTCCTTAGGTGAGGTGATAGGGCACGGCTATAGGACGAATTGAGGTGAGGTGATAGGGCACGGCTATAGGACGAATTGAGGCTTCCTTTTCTCGCATCAGTTTCGTAAGGCTTTCACAAGTGTTTAAATTTTGATGTTTTTTCTTACCAGAAATTGTCGAAAAATAACGCTGTCGTAGAGAATCTGCATAGGCAGGGAAACAGCGGGGAACTGATTTCGTTATGTTTTTGAGAAAGTGATCAACGAAGGCCTCAACCACAATGATAACTGGAAATGCATAGGCCAGATAGAACACGTTGAGGTCACCAATCCTTTGGTTTTTTAAGGATTGTGTTGATGCACATCACCTCAAAGAAACACGTTGTGCCCTTGCCATTGTTTTCATTGCTACGCTATTGTAGCAAATAAGTCGCGTGAGATACTCAGGTGAACAGCAGGCAGAATCGAAAGCTGCCAAGAATGTCGACCATCATCCTTCTTATATTTTTGAGCTGATTTAAAACTTTCTTTACTAAAAATCTATAATTCAAAAGTTTTCAAGCGTTATTGGAAGCGTTTCATAGCTTCGAATTCTTTCAAAACTTTAGCAATCGTGCAATCATATTTAAACATCTATTTAGAAAGCAGCATATTAATACGCTGTAATGTAAGCATCCTTTCTATGCATTATCCTTTACGAAAAACACTGGAGCGTCATTTTAGGTGGGCACCCTGAGCGATGCTGGAAATGAAGTGAAATCAAAAATTGATGACGTAAGCGATTACATTCTAAAAACTTCTTCTTGTAACATTCGATGGCACGTAGCTTTTTAAAATGTAATGTGGCTCATTTCATATGTGATTATAAATGATGACGTGAAAATTGTGTAATGCACAGCTTTTTAGATGGTTAAAACTAGGTAATTACTATGATTGGCTGATGTAGGTCTAGGCGGACATGTTTTAAGACACTTTGAAAGTCTAAATTCAGAGTTCATCCCATTTAATCTGGTGCTGTTGTAGCCCTACAGCAGTCCAAAATATGCATTCAAACATATGATGAGTTGCATGAATACAAAAAAACTCGAAAACTCTTAGTGGACTCGGGCAGTATTTGTATTTCAAGAGAGCAAAGCGTGTAATTCATTTTGTAACATTGACACGGTCGCTCAGTCAGCTCTCTGATTGGCTGAAACGTACTATAGAATCTAGATGTTCTTCACGTTGGCTTCTCTCAAGTGTTTTCAATGGAGAAATCTACCTCATCAGAAAAAAAAGGAAGATTGAACACGATTTAATCAAGGATGGTCAATGTCATAGCATACCATTCTTCTTATTTTATCATTGGGGATTGTAGACACATTTGTTTCGAGTCGCCAACAATGACTGCCTCAGAGTGAAATATCGTATGACTGCTATCTCGCTGTATGACTGAAAATGAGTGTGATTGAAATACGAGTGATCTTCATTTGAATTGCTCGTGGTGTGTGCTTACTCCATTTGTAGTGGTGAATAGGTTGAGTGCTTAATATTAGATGCTGTGTATCTTGTAGAAATGAATTCTGGTTATGCAAGGGCTCGGGTTCAGTGGTAGTAGTTAGGTTTGCTCCAAACTTGAGTAGTTGCACCTCAAACTTGGGTAATTAAACCGTAGGTTCGTTCTGCGTTGAAGATGCTGAAGATTGAATGAAGATCACGGAGTTGAGTGCGCGCCTTCGTTAGAAGGTGTTGAGCAGCTACACTAGGTGTTACCCAGTTGACAGTCGACCTCCAGACCTCAAACTTGGGTAATTAAACCTTTATTCAAATAATACACAAAATACTACATCACGATTACAACAGCAATAAATCAAGAATTGACACGATAGAATTAATACTAACAATTCTACGAGATTTATAATACAATGATATAACAACAACGAGTTTAATGGCAAAGGTGGAAGACGATTGGGCTGGCATGAGTGAGAGTATGGAGGAGATGTTTACAGTACCTGCTTATATATGGAGGGGGCGGAGACTTCGGTATGAGGAAATGATGTGCTTTTAATTATAGTCCGTCATGATAGTCAGCTAAGTTAATTTCTAGAATCATTTGCGAAACTACGACCTTTTTATGATGATTCACAGAAATATATCGAAATTATGACCTTTATGAATAAGGACATTTGCACTTTCATTTGCCTCCACCCTTTCTAACTTTCGATCCAATGACTCATAAACCACAAATTAATATAATAATTAATATGTCTTTGCTTTGCACGTAATTTGAATGATAAACTAGAGATTACTCTACAGAATATTCTCTACACTGGTTTTGAATTAATTCGGTCGTGCGATTACAAACACGTTTTGATGAGTGACTTGATTTGTTCGAGACTTGAAGCGATGTAACATCTATCGTGAATTCACAAAAAGATCCCTAATATTGACCAAGCTTGTTTTCATTGGTGAAAGAAAATCATAATGTGGTGGGTGTGTTTATAGTGATAATAGATCGTTATTATAAACAATGATTTCAGATGACCAATGTCAGCACTCCATTTGGAGGATACGGAATACTGACTCATACAATACTTGTTTGTGTGCTCCTTAATTGCATGCTTAAGTCATGTGGCATGTAAAATAATAAATATTAACTTATATACAATTATTCTTTTTTTATTAATGAGAAAATTATTTCCAGGATCGGCTATTCTTTAACCTCGGCATTTGTAAAGTGAATATCTTGATTGTGACTTTGTTTAGCAATACTCGAGGTTGGTAAACAGTGTTCTATTGAAAAGACAACACAACACAGAGACAGGCTAACGTTTCGGCAGAATCGCCTTCATCAGAGCCTAAAAAGTCTATGTCAATTGTGTGGTCTATTCAATCAAACACTATCGCTGATCTTGCAAAAGAAAAAATCTAACCTAAAGTTTTAACACCTAGTCAAACCCACACCATCCCAAATACTCACCTTTAAAATGGCTTTCCTCTGTTAGTTGTGGAGGCAACCGTTTATAGAGACAGCATGGAGAGTAATGTCTGGTATTTAATCGGACTATCATTCTTATATTTGGGGCTAGGTCATGCATCACCACAAGGCACTCGTGTTTTCTGTTTAGTTTTGGAGCTCTGGCATTTATCCAGAGCGCTTCCAAAAAGTTTCGCGCATGTGTTCTCGTTTCTTGCGCAAGGATTTTGACATTAAATTCAAAATCGACCCCGTTATGCTTCTCAACCCTATGTGCACCTAGTGGGTAGTTTGTCTAAGTTTTGTTTTCCATCTA
>KN716498.1:17702-29718 GCA_000816705.1 Dictyocaulus viviparus | reverse complement strand
ATTGGACGATTATTATTAAAGGACGATAAAAGTAAAAGCGGCTTTTTTGGTGTTCAATGAGAGTGAAATTATTTGAGTGAATAGAAATAGTACGCTAGCGAAAACCCATCCAAAACTTCTTGGACACAAAATTATTCCTAAAAATTTTCAAAAAGTCAAATGAGAAAATCTTTGACTCATTTCATATTAACCTTGCGATTCCTCCTATCATAATCACACCAATATCACGTGATTAAATACCTTTCAAAAATTAATCATATCAGTTCTAATCAATCATATTCGTTAAGCGAATCGGAAAGAATTAGCAAGAAATCATTAAGGCAGGGATTTCTTAATTTCATTTCGCAGAGGATCCTCACCTTCTGTGAGGTGAATATTTTCGGTAATGTCGCACTCCATGAGGAGCACAAAACGCCTTACTTGTTGTTAAACACGATAATCGTTTTCATTTCTGAATTGCTCGATATTTAGATGAACAGTTATCTTTCAGCTGTTGTGATTAGACGCAGATCACATGAAGCCAAGAGTTACAATTTCACTCAAACGAGTGTTTTCTTTTTAAGCTTCTCTGTAAACAACTAAAATCACCGTTTTCTTTCCCTTTTATTCAAATCCACATTATTTTCCTATCGTTTTCTTTTTCGTTCATAAATGTGTTTATCGGCTTCATGATACTGCTGTTGGAAAAAAGCCTTGGAATCCATCGGTAGATCAAATTGTCCGTAATCCGGCTGTAGATCACAACACGTCTTAAATGAATCCGAAGATCAGAAAGTGGTAATAAAATATAAAAGTACAAAATATATCGCGAATTAAAGAAGACGTCGCCACGCCTGGGATCTGAAGGAATGTTTTTCGTTTAGTTTTTAGAATTTTTAGAAATCGATTATAGAATTTTTTTTAATGAAAGATTGCTTCATCTGGATATTTGTTTACTTATTTATTTGAAAAAAAATTGTTTTAAAAAAATTTTAAAAATTAAAACATAAAATTACTCATAAAAATTAATTACTGACAAATTCTTACGGATGATGATTCATAGTTGATTCATAATTTTTCACATCTTTATTTGTAACGGATATCAATCCATCTATTAGATCAAAAATCAATCGGAAAAAAAAAAACATAAGTAATCAATATTCTATAAAACGATGATTTGAAATACAGTAGATCAGTGAGTCTGAGGTTTTATTTCCTTAAAATTTACTCGTTCGCTTCTATATGTGTGTTTTTTTATCTTTTTTTCGAAATATGACGTTCCCTTCAAGATCGATGAAACGAAAAGTTTACGTTTAAATTGACATGACATATCGATCTACAGTAATATCGAAGTCTATTCAAAAGCATTTAAAAACATTTGACTCAATTCGTTCCTCGAAAAAAAACGAACCATATTCCTCAAAGATCTTAATAATCATCTAAAAACGAAAAGAGCAAACAAAGCGAGAGAAAAAAATTTGGAAAACCTTATTTGAGCAAAATAGAGATTTTGAGGTCATCACGTTGTTACCTCAAACAAGACATCGTTTTGAACGAAGTCAACTTTTTTTAAATGATATTATATCAATTTTCTTAATAGAAAAATCATTTATTTGTATTAGATAATCGATGCCAACAAGAAATCTTTCTTTTTTTCAAATATGGCGTTTTTTTCTTTGTTTATTGATCGGATCCCTCATTCAGCAATAGTCTGAATATCTGGTAGGTCAATTATACAGTAGAAGATCAGTTAATCAATAAATTTGGAAGCATTTCAAAATTTCGGAGTGAAAACGTCTGTTTAAAGATTGTTTTTTTTTTTCGTTGTGAGAGGAAATTGTTGAGGAAAAATCATTTCTAATAAAAAAAAAAAACAAAATAGTTTTCATTACGATGTATAGGCTATACTTAGACAATGTTAAAACGTACACTGCAATGAGAATGGAGGTTTAGATGAGTCATAGGTAAGAACATATCACCAACTACCGTATGCTCATTTAAAGGTCAATGATGAAAAATAATTCTACAATTAGATTATATTGAAAAATTCTCTTCCATGTGAATATTTCAATTTTGATATTAAACAAGAGTGCCCAACACGGTCTGTTTATCAATTCATGTTTATTGTGAAAAATATCAATAAAACACGAGGAATTGGAGGTGGTAGGAGGTGCAGCAGTGCTACATAAGCTAGAGTCGGCCCTCAGCTCTGCTAAGCCAGCCGTCGGCTCGCAGTTGGTGCCAAAGAAATCTGGAGAATAACGAGCACTGATAAAGATGATTTGGTAACGATTTTTTTAGCTCAAGTAATTGTATAGTGCACGATCGCATTGAATCACCTCCACGATATCAGATATGTTACGAATGCTGAGGTGAATCTCACAGAATGTGTTGAACTCCGAAATACGATTCATGACAATTCTATGTTAATATCCCAGACCTTATAAGATCGAAATGCTCAATATAACTCATCAACGGGACATCTAGAAGTGAGGTATAAATAAGAAGAGTACGATGAGCTTTAGTGTTGATCAATTGCTATGTGCTTCACCTTGCAATCTTTGAGTTATCGAATGAAATTCTGCTTCATACAATAGCTTAAGCTAAGTGTTAGTGAAGTCATAGCTGTTTGCCTTTTCAAATTTTTCCAAACATTTCTCAAACAGATTTCAATTATAATGAGGTCAATGAGTTCAGATCTGTAGGCTGTGAAAAATTACTACATTGGACTTAGTCACCTAAGCAGTCCAATATTTTGATTACGGTATTTTTTGTGATTTTATCATTATCATTATTATTATTATTATTATTATTATTACTATTATTAATATCATTAAAGAAATTCTTACAGCATATATTTACTTGAAAATCGACAAAAAATTTGCATACTTAAATTAGTTTAATGGATGAACGTTCTCGAAATCAATTTATTGACAAATTAATGAGTCATTAATGATTTTATTGAAATAAAAACAATAATAAATCATTTGAGTTATAGAAAATTATTTCGATCAATAATTGATTTGTTCGAAATCGACAACATTCGACTGTGATCTACCTGTTTGATTATTTCGATTGAATTTGTTTTCTACAATTCTAAGCATCACGTTGTTTTCGTCGTCGAATGGAAAATTTATTACGACTTTTTGTTTTTTCGTCGACAAAAATCTCATTCATGCACGATTTATGGGACAATTGCTAATCGCTTAAATACGATCGAATCGAATAATAAAAATATTATTGATCATTTAGATATCTATTTGAACTCAAACAATAGCGATATTCTATGATCTACCTCTGAAATTTCCCTCACTTCATACATTTTTTCAGTTCTTATTATTTTTCTTCCCTCCAATTGTGTCGTATGCAAATTATTATCTCTTCTAAATGTCATCAATTTTCAATCGTTTGACGATCATCGAAATCAATTTAGTCCTGAAGAATAATATTTTTCATTATCAACAATTCTAAAGGAAAAAATTATACAGTATTCAAATAGAAAAAACTCATTATCACCATCAACTTACCAAAACGATTTCACTCCGACGAATACCGTCACTCAATTGGAAACTCTTCCAGGAATGTCACTCAATCCGAAAATGAATATTGAACGTTATGTTTTTCAGCTAGTACTTTTATTTTCTTCTTCATTTATAATTGCTACAAAGAAATTCCCTCATTTTTTTCTCCTCAATTCATTCTCATCTAATCGATAAATGCTTCATGATATTTGAAAAATTGCTCATATTATACCTCCATATCACTCTTTTAAATCGTAAAAAAAAAAATTATGTCGTTTTTTTTTCTTTTGCTCTCTCTTAAAATTACGCATTTTTCGATGATTTATCGATTGAATGTCTGACAGGAAGACGTAGATCATGAAGTAAATTCTCTTTCAACCAGATAATCACCTCATTTGTGAGGAAAAAAAACACTGACACATTTCTACACTGCCATCAGTTTGTGATAAATCTGTGATTATAATATTAAATTAATAAATTGTAATTTCATGAAAGCGTTTTATAATTATATTGTCCTATATACATTTGATCTATTGATTCCTTTTGTGTGTAAAATATGATTATTGATCGTTTGAATCAACGTCGACCATACATGAAACAATTACATCAGGTAGTAATGTAAGTCGAATTTGTAATTTTATTAGACTTTATACACTTTTTTAGCACTGTCTCCTTATAATTCTGCGGATGAGACTTCGAAAATTGAAACTCTTTTCCTCATTTTTTTCTGTTGAAGTCTTTTGCAGAAATCAAATGGAATGTTCGAGATTGAATGAACACCTTATGCTATTCTTCTGGATTTTTAGTAAAACTCTTAACGTCATTTGGCATTTTTAAACTTGAGAAAATTTATCTGTAAAAACTAACTGCTAAGAAAAGTCGCTGCACTGCTTTGCTAAACTTTGTAACCTCAACGATTTCCTCAATGTTTAGTACTGCAAATGATTCATGATTCATTATTTTAATATTTTGTTTTGTTATTACCCAACACAGCTTATAAGGTATTGATAATGTGACAGTATTCTGAAGCATTTATTCATTTGTTTACTTGCCTCATCAGTTTCTTAATTGGTCGACTCATGAAAATTCAATAGTTATGATTGGAACATTTTTCCGTGTTAATGTTTCATCGTTAAGTTGAATCGTATCGTGTTATTACATAGCTTATAATAACATTCCATTATGATAATAACTTTTTCCATAACATAAATACTCGCTGTTGTAGATCATGGACTTCAATCCATACAGTAAGAAATGGAATTGTTGCTGTTGTAAGCTGCCATGCGGATTGCAAATAATGGCCATTGGTGAGGTGATAATTTCCCTCATGATTGCAATCATTAGTGTCATCAACGTTATCAAAAGCACTGCGGTACGTCATCAGAATTCCTCTCCTTAGAATTTACTTTATAGTAGAATTTTTTAGTGTAATTGCATTTATTATCGTCTACAATCAATCGTACCATAAAGTAAATGGGAAATATTTATTTTTTTCTTAAGGTTAAAGCTAAAGAATGTCTGATGAAAAGCAGTTCTGCTTATTTCTATAATATTGTTGTAATTTTCATTTACATAACAAAAAAAAGAGGTGTTGTGTTTTGATGATGCTGTAAAGCCATCAGTTTTATGTTTCTGTTTTGATATCACATATATCCCTCATAATGGGATGGCACTGCACTTGTTGAGGAAGTTGACGCAACAACTGTTGAGTTTTTCCTCAAATCACTAAGTTCTTTTCAAATGACACAAAGCAATGCTTACCAAAGCGATTTGACATGACTGAAATAAAAGTGAGCTGTCAGTTGGTGTTTTTGTTAAAGCATTACTAAATGTGTATTGGATTTTCTATTTGAACGTAATGTATTTTACATAAATATAACATGTGTAAGCTTGTTGTTTGTTTATCGTTGGAATAGCCTGAACGTCTGCTCATTGCCGAGTATTACAGCTCTGTTTTGAGCTATACACAATCACATAATACTATAAGCACCATCCCTTTTGCATTTTGATGTGTTTTTATTTACATCAATATCAGATAGATAACAATAAATACGAATTGCAAAAGATCTTTGCAAGAGAATTCGCTTCGCTAATTGCAAAACACTTTGTTGGAGATAGAAAAAAACGAACCAGTCTGAAGAAGTGGCGTCGGAATCCGTGTGATTACAATGCTAGCGAACTGCTCTTATGAGAAAACATCAAGCAAACCACATGCAGGCACCGATTTTGAATGAATAAAGAAGAACTTCTCAACCAATATTCATTCTACATTTCGCAATCCGCATCGCGGACAATATAGAACCCAGTAAAATAGACTCCTCAACTTTTTGGAATGAGAGTTGTGGTGTAGCTCCATGTCTCGATAATTCCTGAAGGCTGGAGGACATAAATTACGTGTAGCTCAATCAAATAACTTGATGACATGACATTCAAGAAGAAACAGCTCCAGCCCAGTGGGAAAGTTGCGAACCGTCCTTACCAGAAGTGGTCACTGAAATTATCGACGTAACAGCCGTTCAATATGCCAGCTGATAATAGGTGGTAAACTGTTCTTCATTGTGCCGTTTGAATGCATGTTCTGCGATGAAGCATAAACAGTAGAACAAGCATGAGTAAGTGAAGGATTTTGCCGCATGCACCAACCTCTAAAACTACGTTAGATGTCATTTAAGTCTGTCGGAATAATTACAAGCTGTTTAACGAAATCGCAAGAGCATTTGACAACGGTAAGACGATTTGACCCCTCATAGTATTGGTGAGTAAGGATTCGATAAGGTGACAGCATATTAAAAACCTAATTACTGTCGGAATGCAGTGGATAATGAAGTCGTTTTATAGGGAAAAGAATGTAGTATAGATTATTGGAAAGTTTTTAATGAAATTTCCGCTTTGTGGATGACAACGCCATTGATTCAAAGAAGTACAATCAATGTGAAAAGTGCTTTGATTGAACTGGGAAAGGAGAATAACATTGAAGTACGCATATAAATGGGACCAATACCTAGTCCATGATGAGTACATGGTGCTACGGGCGAATAATGTAACAAGATGGATTATAGTGGTCCTGCTAAAATTCCACGTTACTGAGTTAGTTACAAGGTTCGGTGACACGGGTAAGATTCGCACCAGCCATCTAGCAGGATATCAGATCGATGTGGTACTGATTGCACCTTCCAAATTGTTTGTTTGTGATCATTCATCCTTCACCGATTTAGCTTACGCTGAACATTGTTTATATATTTATTGAATGTTTATTTGATTCAACACCTTTTAAGTTTATACATCACTGTGCACAAAATAGCTTATGATGGACTGTTAATTATTAATGAGTCGAATATTGATTGAGGAATTAAAGTGAACGTTGGATAATGCAATAGACGTTTGACTATCGAGTTCTATTTCTTTTTAACTACTTCTATTATAGCTAGCTAATTTGAACAGTAGTCTTACAAATGGGAATTTTCTGCCAAGTGCAAAATCACAAATGACGTAAATTATTGTTATGAAATATTTCGAGCGATGAAAAATTATTGGAAACGATTGGAAACTTTTAGCTTACAGTCGTACTGCTTAACAAAACAACTTCTAGCGATATTGATTGGTAGATATTTGCACTTAAAGCAAAATAATGTTGTGTTCTATCAAAATGTACTATGAGAACATTCCGGTGAACGTGTTGAAGACGTTGATTTGCATCGATCGATTGCTTTTCATCGTCACCACATTCGTCTACGCCTTCTCCTATATCGATGTTGTTCAAATAACGGTACATTCAACCTTAAGAAAGAAAACATGAAGACACTAAAAAATTCTTTTTCGAAAATGTAACTGCATAGTTTTGAATATTTATAAATATGACGTTCAATAGAAACGGTTTGTAGAAGTATTTTTTGTAGTAACTATGGTAGTATATAATACCTCGTTTTTCGTAGTACAACTTCATTCATTACAGTAATTTTTAAGAATACATAGTAGTTGTTTCAAGAGCTTTCAAGATTGGCTATCCTTTAACCTCGGCATTTGTGAGTTAAATATCTTGACTGTAACGTTGTTTAGCATTACTCGAAGTTGGTAAACAGTGTTTTATTGATAGGACAATACAACACAGAAACAGCAAAGTTTTCTAAAGTTTTGGCAGAATTGCCTTTGCTTAAATCTGGCTTGAAGCCATTTTTAAAAGTGAGTATTTGGGATGAGGTGTGTTTGACTTGATGGTTCTTTGATGACTTGACTGGGTGCTAAATCTTTCGATTGAGGAGTTCTTTCTGCTAAATTAACGATAGCGTTTTCTTGAATAGATCCCACAATTGACGTAGACTTTTTATGCCCTGAAGAGGGCGATTCTGCCGAAACGTTAGCCTGTTTCTGTGTTGTATTTAGTTAATTGTCAAACTTGAAACGTTAATCGAGATCGATCTCACGTCTCATTGAATTCCGATACATCGTGCTGGTGACTATTCTATCGTGACCACTAACTTATTCACTAGTATTCAATAAATTTGAGTTTTTTCACCTTTACATTTACAAAAATGGTTACTCTGATTTTTTTTTTCTATATCAAAAACTGTGAGGGTAGAGAGAGTAGTTGAGTTATCGTGGAATGCGGTAAAAATATCGAATATAGATGAATGATAAATGTAAAGACGAAGACGAATGAAATACTTACGAACTGCTTGCATGACGTTCACAGTGGTAATCAGCAGGTGATAAGCGGCGATTGGAAAGCAGATAGATCGAAATTAGTAGATGTAGCATTTTTTTCTTGTTCTTCAGAGTCGTTGTAATATTCAATTGTAACTACCTCCTATATATACTCGTACCTACACTCATATCGATTGGTTGTTTTTTTGTTCATTTAAAAATTTTGACAAGCTGTTCAATTAGAAAAAAAAAACAATTGTCACTATTAAACGTTGATGAAGAGTGGCGTGTAATTCGTTTTGTCGTACAAGTACAAAATTCCGATTAGTTGATTTGATAACAGTTGCTATGTGATATTTTAAAGATGAAACGTTTGAAAAAAAAAATGATTTTTTTTTCTTGAAAACATCTTAATATTTCATAAAGCTTTGAGTTCGTTAGTCATTGAACTCGGTACCCTACGGCGATATTGTAATCAGCAGTACGTCAGATGCTGGATTCGAGTAACAGCCGAGAATATTCTAACGAATTCAATGCTAAACTCAACTGTATGGATGTTCAAAACAACCTCATTAGAAATTTATCATTGTTTATGGAAATTAAAAATAATTACACAATAGATAAAAACGATACTGAAGTTTGAAATGGAAGAGCACCTATTTTCTTTTGACTCCTCCATTCAAAAACAAAAACAGGTACTTTACAGAACAAAGTTATATTTAAAATCTTAATTAGTGCATTTGCTTGTCAAGCTAAAGGAACGTTTTCGGAGAATGTTGACAAACAACGACGAAAAGCTTTGGCTGGATCTGCGTGGATCGTTCTGTGTTCTGATTGTCATTAGATCGTGGACGAAGATATGTCTGATATCAGAGTCAAGAAAATTCTTCTTCAATATTTGAGGGATTAATTAAGTTAAGAATGCGCACTCTTTGAGGTCTTAGAGTCAAAAGTGAAAGCTTTGCTTTCGTCGTATGATAATGATATAATTAAATCTGCAGTAAATATGAATACAATGAGAATGACATTTGGAAAAATGTAGATGTTTTTATTCAGGTTTATTAATATTATCCAAATAAATGTTTGGTTTAAAAAAATATTTGATTTGAAAAAATGAAAAAAAAAGATGAAAAAAGTTCGAAAAAAATGATCTATACGATTCCAAATGATCTACAAACTTTCTGAATGCTTCTGAAACACATGATCTAACTGCTTACCGTACATTTTTGACTTATAATTGATCGAATTTTTTCATCTACAAAGCTGTGGTATTTCTCTGATGAAAATTTTTACTCATATCGATTTGTGTACTGTTATGAAAAAAACAACTAAAACAGCTGAAAATTTCAACGTAAGCATTTTATGGAAAGATCTTTAGCTTTTATGTGTTAACATTACATTTTACCTCAATTCTTTCAAATCTACAGATAACAACTAGTCGGATTCTACAAAATAAATAAGCTTTAAGCGTAACATTTATGATCTTGTTATGAAAATAATCAAGCCGAAGCCTTGTTGACCTTTTAAAGCTGAGAGGCTTATTTTCAGAGCTTTCCCTTATTGTCTAAGAGTTAAGCGTTTTCTTTCATGTTTCTTAAAGATAATGTTCTTTATTTCATAGATCATTGTTGATGTCGTACAAAAGTATTATTATAAAGAAGACGATAATGAATGTAAAAGACAGAAGAAAATATTTGCCTCAGCATCATGCAGAACTCAACAGTCGATCAATCAACGTTTTCATTTAGGCTCCTTCTTCTTTCGAAATTTGCCTCATTCTGATGATGATCGTCATTGCAGTTACATCGTCACTATTAGTTATCGGTATCCGCCGATTTAACACAAATCTTATGTATCCAACTTTAATCTGCCGAATGCTGTTCATCATTTTTGTACAGGTTTCTTATAATTTTTATGATTTAACTGTTAAATATAAAGTGGATAAATCTCAATCAATAGTTCTTATGTTCATTTTGAAGTTCTCGTTCTTCTTAGGTTTTCGGTGTGTCGACCGTTGTAGCTCCAGATCGAGTACATTCACGTTGGGATGAAGACCGGCGGAATACGGTAGGAGTACATTCTTAATTTATGAAGTTCACCATGAATCTTTATTTTTAATTCCTATACGACTTGTAATTTTACGATACAAAGTTGATTGTTAACATTTATCAGCCTTATACTTATCAGTCACTGACAGTTATCAGATAAGAAATGGGATTATCAAGGGAAAGTTTCTGTACGTCTTAACATTCATCAAGTATTTTTTTTCTCTTTATCTCCTTTGTTGCCAAATTTTTACTTAGTAGACGATACTAAATAACTCCTATAATATAAGTGAATCGAAGAAAAATTCCGGAAATCCATTATGGATTTTGATACGAGAGCTCACTGACCAGCTTATGATATCTTTTAATTTATCTTTAACTGATGGATAAACTGCCATAGAAATTATGGCATTCTGGGTTATTGGAGGTGTTGTAGAATGACGTCACGCTGCTGCTAAGCTTCCAAAATGACTTTATTATCCTATAGATATCAGATTTTGCTTTTTCAAAAGAAGAAAACTACCTACAGCTCGAAAATCAAAATTTCCTTAATTGTTTCTTGTACAACAAAACAACATCCGCTACTGCAGCAGAGTAGCCAAGTCAACAATAACAACTACTGTAATGAACTTTATGTCGCTGCAGCTACAAAATAATAGCTCTCTTTAGTCGCCGAAACCGAAAGTTTTTATGTTTCAGTCCAAGTCATGAGCGTGGATAAGTTGATCTCAGCCAAAGTATTACAATAGAAGTAATTTATCAAAATCAGCAGTAGTAATATATCTAGAAATAATACTCAGAGATTCGCCTCAATAAACTGGTCAACTCATATGCACATAACAACGTTCTCATAGAAAATAATGACTTTATTAAGAAGTAGCATAATCGTATTTTTTATTTGGAATCATATTACAATATCCGTAATTACGTTGAGATGAACACAAAGCTAGGGACATTAGGAAGGATTCGAACCCGCACTCACAGATATCCGGCCTGTCGTGCTTATCCATTACACAACCGAAGCCCTAGCTATACAACCACTCAATATCTGACTTATAGTAGGCGTTTATCTTATCAACACTCGGACGTTAACGGGTTCGATCTGATGAGCCGATATCAGCACTGAATCCAGTGAAGCTGATATTTACGGGATAACCGAAATTTAAAAATAGAATCCTAGTCAAGATTTTCATAAGTGATACGTACCGAAGAAGTGCTTACCGTACTTCTAGTGCACGGGATAGGTACAGACTCTACAATACTTGAGCGATATCCTTTACAATTCCACATGTTTTTTGTGTGATATCACGCACACAATTCACGTGCTGACAGCAGATGTTTACCAGACACTTTAAAATACCAATGATAATTTGTACATTCGGGCATTAGCACTCTGAAAATAATGGTCCAACATATTAATGCTGCTCAAACGCTTAAAAAATCACCCGTCACAATACAAGTTGAGGATATTTGAAGAGGTGCATCAACTCAATTCGTTCCATAGTGGTTAAAGAAATACGACTAGAAACGACTCTCAGGCAATAATGAATCATAACATTCAATAACTTTATAGATAAAGGAAAGATGAATAATAATATCAACCTTTACTTCAGCTTAACTAGATTTAATAGGGATATTGGATCACCAGATCAAGTGCCTAAAAATAAGTAAAGCATTGAGTGGTGATAGATCGACAGCACAAGATAATATAAGCTTTAACGCAATCAATCTATCCGTGTTGCTGTATGCGCCCTTGAAATCGTTCCAACGTGATATCGTGGAGATGGTTGAATGCGAGTGTGGTTTATACATTATGTCGAGTTAATTAAT
>KN716498.1:0-17602 GCA_000816705.1 Dictyocaulus viviparus | reverse complement strand
ACCCCCCGCCACAATACAATTTGAGGATATTGGAAGAGGTGCATCAACTCAATTCATTCCAGAGTGGTAAAAAAAATACGACAAAAAACGACTCTCAGGCAATAATGAATCATAACATTCAATAACTTTATAGATAAAGGAAAGATGAATAATAATATCAACCTTTACTTCAGCTTAACTAGATCTAATAAGAATATTGGATCACCAGATTAAGTGCCTAAAAATAAGTAAAGTATTGAGTGGTCACAGATCGACAGCACAAGATAATATAAGCTTTGACGCAATCAACCTATCCGTGTTGCGGTATGCGCCCTTGGAATCGTTCCAACGTGATATCGTGGAGGTGGTTGAATGCGAGAGTGGTTTATACATTAGGTTGAGTTAATTAACCACCCTCCACTAGGTCGTTGCTATTTATCTTACCCACATTTCTCTAGTACCAATTTACCGACTCCGAAGGGATGGTGTGCTTGGTAGGTCTGGGAGTCGTCCACAAATTGATTCGGGCCTGCGTGTCACTGAGGCACTTCAACTATTGCGCCTCTTAGCCCAGATCAAGAACACAGGTAGTGCAATTAAGAGCATACCAGACCCGACATCTCCGGACGCGTTTCGAGTCCTGCATGAAGTTCCACGTTTTGCGACCAGTTCAGCATCGTTAGGATATGATGACTTAGAGATCATCACTGATAATAGATAAGGCTTTCCATAGATTCAACTCAAGAATTAGTTTCATTTAAAAGAATACCTGAAAGATAACAGCTGACGATGGAGTGACGGAGGAAAGAAAAGTATTTATAATTGATTCCAAAGAACAATGAAATAAAGTGAGCCTGGAACTTCAGTGAATCCTAACACAAAGTCATTACAAAAAACTAAATATGTTGAAATTAAAGAATTTTATTATTTTAGTTCTAATCAGAAGCAGCGCTATCGCAACTCATCATAGGCAATTTAAAATTTTGAACAACTCATAACTATCTACATCTTCTAAAGAATTCGTTTTTATTGTCTTTCGTTTCATTGGTTTCCTAATCACATTATTATGCAAATGCTTAGCTCAAACATCAAGTGAAGTGGTATATATTGATTCGTTAAAGGAAAACAATCTAAAGAGCAGTGTTCTAAAGCATTCAAAAGAGAGGTTCATTTAAGGAAAAGCACGAATCTGAATCAAATGTCGCCTTACGACTGGTGGTACTCGTATTCACGATGCTTATTCTTACTATACTTGTACTTTATTGTATCTATATAGTGGTACGATGTATACAATATGTGAAGTTCTCCTGTCGAATGAAAGAGCGCCGAGAGTCAGTGATAAAAGCTAGTATGATCGGTGAGTTGTCAATTTGTAACAGAAAATAACCACATTAATATAAGCCGCACTCATAATCACCGTAATGATTTATAAGTCAGTAGTTATGTATCAATAATGGTACACGTAGCGGAGCTTTTGTAAATCTGGTATCGTTATGAGAAATAAGAGCCCCATTTTACTAGCTTAGTGCAACAGTAATTGCGGTAACATACTTCACTAAGCACTGCACAAACCGTGATTTCTTTTGCACCAGTCCATTATTTCGTTACGAGACCAACTGAGTCTTCCACGTGGTTGGTGAGCTTGTGTATAAATAACTTCAAAGAAAATAGAGCATTATCTTTCAAAAAACGATAAGGAATACATCGAAAGTCATTGCACAGAGCAGATTCACATCCGATCGCCATTCAAGGTTTCTAGTGATGTAGCGCATCCTATAGAAACTAATCGAAGTCGAAACATCGTATTTTCATCTGGATAATCTAATAAATGACATCATTTTACACTATTGAATTTGTAAAAAGTGATAAGAATGCTACGTAATTTTATTTCTGGGTTTTTAGATCCAGATGCTGGTTCACGTCGTACATCATCGCTAATGGGAATTCCGTGTATGACTGACCGTTAAGCAAGACTCAGACAACTTTTTAGTTACTTTAGTTTGTATTATACTGTAATATATTATGAAACTGCCGCGAAAAAATTATGTATATATATATTTTGTTAAAAGAAAAATGTCTCATACCCATATGATTTACTGTAATGCTAAGTGAAAGCAAGCATTACTAATACTCGATGACTCTTTTGTTTACTTATTGATATAGAAAGATTATAAAGAACAATTTTGTTGTTTAGCATTTTCAATCAGCTGATCTCTTTCTTCTTCTTCTTCTTCTTCTTCTTCTTATAACTGTGGACTTTTTATCAGTATTTAAAGAAATAGTATTCCTCCTATGAAATTGCTTCGTCATATTCAACTCAGATATTTTCGTGTGTGCCTTTTCATTTTTCCGTATTTCAAAATAAAGTTAAGGACCATACAGTATTTACAATATTAATACTGTACACTATCATAACCGTGATATGATCTACAGTAAACAATGCTACAGTTAACTTTGTATATGCAGATCAGAATGGTACGTTACAGTAATCATAGCAATAATGTTACAGTATACGTTTGAATATTAATCTTATGAATTCGCTTATCTTCTAGTTTACTTGAATTGTTCTCTTCTCCACTACTCTGTTTATGCCTTTGAAATTATTTCTTAATTCTTTTATAACATTCAAAAGTACGATGATATGAGAGCAATACAACACTAATAAAATAACGAATAATTACGCGAGCAGAATACATGATAAGATACTGGACGCATACAAGGATTACAACAAGAAACTGGGAACTACTATGCTATGTTAGAGAGAGAGGGAGGGAAACAACCCTGCTATCAGCAAAAGGCAAAGAAAATATTGACTCGAATGAGAGAAGCTCTCAAATCAGACCAACATAAAAATGGATCGAGTGGGATAAGCATTGGACATTTGAATGCATTTTAAGTAAGAGCATCTGTTGGTGTGCATTCATTTGAATACGAGATTGCTTTTTGTGTCCGATGTAAAACCAATGGACAAAGTAGCACGAAGGATTTGAATAAAAAAACTCATCCTTCTTAGCTAGTGCAGTCTTTTTTGGTATTGGCGCTGCTTCCCACCAACCGCCCATTCATCCACCTCTTTCTCTTATCAAAATTCAATGGCCTACATCAAATGTTAGCCAATAATACAAGTTGTCAAGAAGTTACCGTAATGCAAAAGAGTATAGTCGCTATATCCATCAAGGTCGAAATGAAGGATAGATGGTGTTTTCAGAAGAGTCTTATATCGTTTACTAACACCCGAATGAGGTTCATGCAGCATAATATTCTACGAAATATTGCTTATCTGTAAATGACTTTCTTTCTGATGTTCTTCTAATGTACGGCAAGATAATCATTGTGAGAAAATTGTAGAGCACGTTGAGCAAGCAAACCAAGTAGTAATACAGAATGTGCCTTCGGTCATTTTTCTGGTACAAAATTATCATGTGTGGGTAATAGTAATAACCATGGGTGATTAATACACGTAATATGTGGTTACCAACTACAAGAAAACATTGACTTCATCTTTTCTAGCAGCTGAGCTGTTTTCATTCTTTCGACATGGATTTAGATTTAAACGCTTTTAAACTGATCTTAATCGTCTTATGTGTACCTTTCCAAATCTCAATGCAACGATCTTCCACGGTTGGTGTGATGACGCGAGGCCCACTCTTCTACACTTTTGTGTTTACACACAACTCGGACAAAAATGAAGTGAAGAAAAAAAACTTTTATATTACATTATACTATACTTATGCCATTCTACTCATTCATCATAAAATGGAGTCTAGAAGAATGCGCCTATTCTCGGAAAATCACCTAAACAACGACGAGCTGACGTGATTGGCTAACGTTAGTTATCTGCATCCGCAGATGTGTGTAAACCGAAGAGTGTAGAAAAGTGGGGCCTCGGGCACTTATAGTTACGTGATCGACCAATCTGTTTCGTCATCAATATATTAATCATATACCCTCTTCGATGCTGAAAGAAGCAAAAGTTTATGAAGCGTATATTTGCGTAACTATCGTCAGAACGATTCACTAGTACTTCATTATTTGGAAATTTGTATTAACATAGCTAGCATGTAGTTCCAGCAAATGTTGCGATGAGGATCGGCAAATAGTACGTCTTTTAGATTAAGTGGTTTTCTCCAATATAGTCCGAATGTTGCCCTAGTTTTGTGGCAACAAAATAGCATTTCTGAATGGATGGCCGTTCGGAAGAAAATAATCATACCCCATCTCCCCTTAAAGGAGTAGAAAGAGATAATTGTACAAACACATCGAGGTAGAAGTCGTAAATAATTCTCTCCACTACTTTTTTAAAACAATGACTGAGTTTACAGCGAAGGACTGCGATCACCTAGGGAATTCTATCTGTAACGAAAATTTCCGACGTATATTTTGAAAGCTATGCCCGACCCTCGGCTACCCCATCCGGTAGCTTGTTTCCTCTCTCCTTTAAGATGCATGAGATCTTGAATTTTGCATTCCTAATACTTATAATGCGTAACGAACCTAAACAATGACTATCACTGAGAATCGATGTTCAGGCCTTTATTATTAAATTCTCAAAATGGTTTACACCTATCTCAGCGAAATATTCGTACTACTAATGTTTAATTGTTTGAAAAAGCATGTGATTCCTATTGAATCCCCATGTTGTGAGAACATCGCTTTAAGATTACGTTTGTTCCATAATGTACACTACTGCAGTCATACGATTACTCAAACCTGGAGTAATGCAAAAACATGCGAATGCGAAATGTTCAAGACGGTCTTTCGGCCCTACCTCGACTTTGAGAACACTTGTTTATGAAATACAAACATTTACAAATTATTAGTGGACCATATACGCCCCTCCTATGATCCTCACTTCTTGATCACTATTGCCTTTTTCTAGTGCACAATCGGTTGCTGCTATGCTATTTATAGAAAACGTAGTAATATATCAAGTTGTCGAAGATATTATAATATCAAACACAAAACTTTATGTACGAAAGCGACTGACCAACGCAGAGATCATTTCCAACCAGAATGGAACAACATTGTCAACGGAAAATATGCAAGCTGTTGTAAAGAAAACCGAGATTTGAGTGATTGCTTGTTAAGAAAAAAATTTGTCTATTTCCAATTGACATTTTTAGGAAAAACTAATAAACCCATATCGTTTGTTAATGTTTAAAACATGACACAATTACAACTAGCATAGGACTAGAATATTAGAAATACACAGAGATTTTGATATATGGAGTTTTGAGATCACAAAACAGTTACTTGTATTGAGTGAGTTTCATTGTCAAGTGAATGGCAGCCACATTGCATGCATTGTTGTACCAAATATGAGATAAGACATAAGATATAAATACAAAAGAAACTCGGTAAGTCCACGACGACAAAAATAGGTGAAAAACGGGAAAGGTTGCGGCACGAATAGGTCAGACAGACGAACCTGAAAATTGTTGAGGTTACATCTTTTAACATCAGAGGCGCGTAGAAAAGCAGTTAGAGCTGTTTATTAACTACGAGATGTTGGTACATCCACACATTAACAAAAAAAACCATTCACGATCTAAAGTCAGTGATCGGATATCAGATTTATATTGGAGATAAAAACTGCATTCCACATGATAAAGATAGCAAGGATTCATGCCAAGCTTTACTATTATATTTGTTGCTCGAGGATTACTTCATGCAATGCGAAACAATGCGAACTCCGTTGAAAAAAACTTTCGTTAGGTTCCAAAAATGGCAGTGGAAATGAATGAATACGATTATTACTTATCACCAATATCGGTGAAAAACACTTCTCATTCATTAGAATAATTTTACAAAACTTTCGCTTTGTATTGTAGACTTTAGGGAAACATATCAATATAGAACATAAAAAAAAAGCGTTGGTAACATTAGCACACCTGTGGCGTAGAATCAGATATCCAACGAGCAAGAACTAGATAAGGGAATGGTGAACTAGAAAACAGTACACGTGTCAGAACCTACAATGAAACATTTGTTATATAGATAACAAGATAATTGTTGGCGTTGATCAATCCCTTGTGGCAGGATGCGCCAACGCATTCGTGTTGAACGTGGTATCGTGGATGTGGTTGCATGCGTGCCTGGTCTATACATTGACTTGAGTTAAATACTCTTAGCCAAGTCAGTGCCAGTTATCCTACCCAAATTCCTCTGGTACCAATTTACCGACCCCGGAGGGATGGCAAGCTTCGTAGGCCTGAAGGGCGGCCGCGAACTGATTCGGGCCGGCGTGTCACTGCGGCACCTCCATTACTGAGCCACTGCGCCCATTTGAACCTTTGTTATTATTCAAAAAATACTTGTAATGTCACACAAATTCACCTCTGCGTTGTAAACAAATAAAGCTCCAAATGCCAAAAATACAGCATGAAGTGTGTATGGAACGTGATCGCCACCTTCAGATAAGAGATGCAAAAGACTTCTGAAATAGGAACAGACTTTGGGATATGATACAAATATATCGTAAGAAAAGACATAAAATGCGAAAATGAACTGGACAAATTGACTATGAAAATCTTAACAATGAATAAATTTTAAATGCGAAATACAAGACATTAAACATGACCGTTCACAGTATGTATAGGGTGAAATACGAATAAGAACACCATGTTCTTCTCTAAACAACCAAGCCACTGAACTTTCAAGTAGGAAATAAATTTCATGGCACAACGCACTTTTTCAGCCATAGACGGCGCCATGTCTGATACACCCCGAAAGCCACGATGAAAAATGCAGGCCCAGCAATGAGAAAACACGGAATTTTACGAAACCGCCAATATCCAAGTAGAGACACGTGCCAGTACTTTGACTGCACTGCAGTATAAAATGGCGGTATTATGAACGACGACACACTAAAAAGATTGTTATAAGTTGAAGATTTGTAATTATAATAATGAAAACTGCTTCCAAGTCTAAACTAAACTGCTTCTATACTAAATGATTGATCCCTCACATACCCAAGCAACTACCGATGATCACTAATTTAAAAACTACTAAGTCTACTATCGCGGTGTATGTAGATCACGATGATCTAGAAAAAATCACACACTTGCACCAGTTAATGATATCTGTTCGTCCAACCGTAACCAATCGGTGCTCTGCAGCAAGACGTTGAAGTGTCATCGGGACATTATTAGCAGACGCTAAAAAGTCGTCACACTTTGGTCACACTAAAGAGGAAATTGATAAAAACATTTCCATTGTTATTTCTGATACGATTGGACTGTATGAGATTTTAAATTCTCATCTGTCAACTGAAATAAGACCTAACGACGTTTTCGAAAGAAAAAAATGCAGAGAAAAATAACTTCGAATCAATTAATCAAAAAATTATGCAATGAAATTTCCGAAACGAAATTTATTGGAAAGAATTATATGTATGCGCTATGCAACTAATTTTAACAAGAACGCACTTACACTGCGAGCAAAAGGTGATTTGTTGACGACGGCCATGTATGAAAATGGGGAGCGATACAGACAATGGAGCAAATGTCACACGTAAAATTAATACTATCGACTAAATGGGCACTTCTAAAGAAGCAGAAGAAAAACGCGTCAAATACAATACAACAAAGTGCTGCCTACTTTTGAAATAATAGTAGAGATAGGACTCCCAAAAATAACACGACGTCGCCTTGGATTCTCAGGATCTATACTTAACAGAAATTCAACTAGACAAAAAAACTCCACGTAGCACAAATTAACTAGTCCATTTGATCTGCAACGGAAATTAGTGTGCTATATTAAAATTTTAGTCAGTTTTTCAAAAATACAATTCAGAAGCCAATTCTTCAAAAATATAATTCAGAAGCATCCTTGTACTTCGTAAAACTGATTGTGATAAAAAGAGAAGCGCTATATCAGTAAGCAGTTTTAATGCAAAAAAAATCAGACCATCATATTCAGTGATAATAATCTATCAAAATTATTATTTACCGTGTAGCATAGGCAAGACCAAAGCACAGCAGCGAGCCTATATAACGTATGAGAAATGATGGCCAATTTTCCAAAAGAAGAAGTAAGCCAGAGAACGTAAGAACACAGTAGAGCTAAACGTTTACATCTCATATAGAGTATATAAGAAATTAGAAATAAAGGACGATGAAATAGATGTTAAACTAACCGATTCAGTATAAGCTGCTGAAAAGAAGATAGAAGCTGGATTCACCGAAAACAAAAGCACCGCAATTATGGACTGCTTCACTGATTTAGATATCAGCTGCACAATTCGATACAATACGGCAGCAGCAATAACAAAGCAGCCCTGGTGTCAGTGAAAAGAAGAATTAACATAATCACGATAAGCTAATTTACTTCACAGCACAAACTCATTATAGGTTTAAAAATACCAAATTAATTGCTACAGCTGATATCAACAATGCAGATGATACATGTATGAATCCTAAATGAACAAAAGGAGCAGCCCATGCCATTGACAAAACTCTAAAAAAAAACGATGAATATCAGTATGAGAATAGATTGGTAAACATACCTTATTACCATCGGGTAAAGCGGAAAAAATGCAAGACTACTTTCAAAAACATATTCGTATTGAGCAATATGGAGTAGATGCACTGCATCCCATCGTTTAAAACCAGCGAAAACCCGTTGAATAATGTGGTCCAGTTTAGACAGCTCTCCTACAACCAAAAATTAAATACTAATAGATCTTAACATATTAAAATAAACTACAAATATTTCATCAATAGTACATTTCCTAAAATAACTACGTTTTTATGTTCACATTGAGAAAAAAACCTTCTTCAATTGGTACACCCTTGAATGCATCGGTAGAGAAATCCCAAGAACTGAACAGAAATTGTAAAACGAACACGAAAATCCTAAAATGTACTGCCAATTGAAGGAGAGGAGATAAAAGTAGATAACACTTGATATTGGAAATGTAAGAGTAGAAATACGACACGATTTTCAACGCATACCTCATACCCAAAACTTGCCATAATAGGAAGTCCTTGATTTGAGAAGGCGATGAATCAAAAAAGTCGGTAGTATCACCATCATCAATTTTCTAAGAAAGCTTGAAAAAAATGTCATGTGTCTTAGAGCAAAATATCAGCTAGTTCAACTATTCACACAATTATTGTTGACTACGAAAAGTCCAAACATTTCAATGAAGAAAATTACGTTGTATTACAAAGAAAGCACCGTGGTTCAAGAATTTTTCATAGAAAAAGATATGCAGTGAAAACGAATCACCACAATAGACACTGTGCTACAAATTAAAAGATTAGAGATTAAATTAGTAGTCTATGGAAAACACCTCGTACAGTATAGACGATGGAATCGAAAAGAAATGCGAGCTCCATTTTCCATTGCTTTCTACTGTGAATTCGCCTCTAAGGTACTCCACTTTTTTGCTTAACGCTGCTTCCTCTTCAGAAAAAGCGCATAGACTTTCGTCACCTAGAATACTATTTGTGTTAAAAAATGAGACAGTCCCGATTTTGAAACGTATGTCAACAAACAATCTTAATAATATGTCAAACCTCGCTCCGTGCGAGTGACGGCGAAGCCTTTCAACTCTTTCATGCATCCAGATGGAACATTTTCCAGATTTTCCTCTATGTTTTCCATACCTATAGAAAATTTGTAAAGCACAGAGACGACAGGACCCAGGTAAAAAATTTCGGAAAGCCTTGCAAACCAAGGACATAGTGATTACATCGGTAAAAAGTTAATGATCTAAGAGAAACCTGCATCTATAAAAGTACTAACATTGTATAACGTAACAGTTCGTAATTTATTTAAATGCTGGTCCTTGAGAAAAAGATTTGCACTTTTTGATTTTGACGTCCGCAATTACGGAGAGAAATTGCATTGAGGTGAAGTGAATACTTCTGAATGGATTCCTACCATTTGCTAGAAGTTTTTCCAGTTTCACGTTTCTTCAAAGTGTACTAATTAGCATAGTATGAGTTTTTCGCATTAATTTCGTTTTCAAAATTTCCAAAAAATTATCTTTGTTCTGTTAGCTGTTTGTTTTTTAAGCTTATCTTACAGAAGAGTAATACGATTTATGTTGTTGACAATGATTATCTTTTGAACAAAAGATTATCAGTCGTTGCAAACGCTGCAAGTAAATTTCGTCTTTTTTTTTTCAAACAGCGTAATGTTCACTTGCTAAGAAAATCAAGAAAAAACCAGTCTTATAAGGTAATGTTGATAACAACTTTGATAATAGTATGCACAAGACATCTTTTCACCACTCGGTGGTAAAACTTAATAGAGTCGACACGTTGACTTGCTTTGGATGAACGAATCTCCGGAAGATACTGATTCCTGAAATCCTGACTATTATAAACTATAAGGTGGTTTTGTTTTAAAAATGTCTCTATCAAAATGCAACGAACTTGTTTATGTTGACGAATATTTCCAATACTTCATTAAAAACCATAAACATCTCCCAGCATAACAAACTATATTCTGGCTTGCAAAAAGAACTATCGTTAATTGAACGACAAAGAGATGAATGAGGAAAATGTTCCGATTCATTCTGATTGTGTAATCTGAAAAAGCAACATAACAAATATTCAGTAGTGTTCGTTTTTATTTTATTCGCTGAATAGACCCAAATTATTTCACTTTCGAGAATAATGCTTTTTCTTGAATAACTGTGAGCCACTCACTCATTGCGATAATTCAAGGACATAAAGACAATAATTGAAAACGTTCTGGTTAATGGAATGAAGATCGTTTCACTTTTGAACAACAACAGAGAAAAAAAAAACATTAGGAATTGAATGATACTCGTTTTGAGGGATTCAACGCTGTAAGTTTTGGTTGGCTCATTGAAAAAGTGCTAAGTAGTGTATTTCCTTCCGTACTTCTCATAGGAATCGAAAGGAATGTCAAAATGAATCAAAAGATACGAATACGTTCTGCTGTCAAACGGTACTGTGAAATACCGAAGAAGAAAAAAAGATGAACGGCAATTTTAACTTATGCTAACATTGATCATTGTAAATCAAAGTGATTTTAGCATTTAATTAGTCACTTCGTTCTTATTGACAATGGTTTTGAGTCAAAAAAAAAAGGATTTGGATCCAGAATACTTTTAAAAAGAGGAAAAACGACTAGACTCACATGACTATTTGCCCTAGTGATATCATCAGGCAAATCTTAGGAGAAACTTGAAGGATCGGGTCTTCTCTCAAGACAAATCCACCTATTTCAATTTTGATTAGAAATTGCTAAAAAGTATAAAATAGTAGTATCTTTACCTTAGCAATTTCACTTTGTAATTAGATTTAAATTGAAAATTTATTAAAATAATGTAGTCATGAAGAAGCCATAACATTTTGTTGGAATGGTCATATATAAGGCATTATGTTTTTAATAAGAAAATATTGCTTAAGCATCATCTTAAATTAAGCCGAAGGTACAGCTATTTCAGTTTTCATAGAAGTGAAAATTGCACCGAATTTGTGATGAATTCGTGACGGATAAGAAATGGAGGAAGTGATAAGAGGAAGAGGAACAATGAATTGAAATCTTGTCAAATCGAAGGATGAGAGAGAATTTTTAAGGAAACTTTATTGCTGACAATCATCTAAGCAATCGCAGTACCGCGAAATAACAGAATTCTCATTGATTGAGTAGAACTGTTTTGTCTTTTAACTTCCGCATCTTTTCGAGGTAATCTTCTAGGATTTGAGAAGAGGAAAATTTGCAACAGTGTTCCTACTAAAACCTTTAATCGAGTCGCTCGAGAATCAATGAATTCAAATTAATCAGCGAGATTTATTGGAATGCTGGGGCCTTTTGGTACCACAATCGGTAAAAAAACCGATCTAACCCAGTCAACTGTGAAGGAGAACCGATACGTTGTAAAGTGACCATAGAACAAAACGTATAAAACGTCGCCGTAATCGTTACGAACTATTCATTGTCCTTTTAGGCAGACCTAGCAGATATTATGATGTTCATTGAGTTAATCTACTAAATGTTTTTTTAATATATTTATTATATGATCAGTTTTTTATTACTGCTTTCATGTGACCGTGAATTTACATCAATAATTTCATTCGTAAATGTTACAGAGAAGCTGTTCATTATTCTCAAAAGTCCGACTGTATTGAGTATTTAAAGAACGACTGATAAATTAATCTTTCCGACCTAGTGTGAATCACCAGTTTACTAATTTTCAGATTATGAGCGCGACGACAGTGGTGGCCGCCATCGCCGGCTTCACTGCTGTCGTCACCACCTTCAGCATCATTACTGTCGCCTACTTAGTTAACGACATCAACACCTTCTATGGCGATGCCATTGAAAATTTGGTTACTTTCAAAGTGAGCTCGTCTAACTCAAATTAGGCGCACTTCATTGCTTATCACAACGATATATCATACATTTTACAGGATATGGCTAATTCAGTATGGTACGAAATGAAACCAGCTCCAGTCGAGACACTACGACATCGGCGATCAATAGGTCGTCCACGTAGACAGTTTCCACCAGAATGTAATTGCGGTAAACAAGCGCAAAACTGTCCAGCAGGACCACCTGGTTTGCCTGGACCACAAGGACCTCCTGGAGAGGACGGTGTACCAGGTCAGCCAGGAATGAACGGGCACGACGGAATCACTATACCGAGAGGTGAAGGAAGAGGTGGATGCATTAGATGCCCTGTTGGTCCTCCAGGGCCACGTGGAGCAGATGGACCAATTGGTCCAGTTGGACCTGATGGAGAGCCTGGTTTAGGAGTTTCGCCTGCAGGTGAAGGACCTGCAGGACCACCCGGGCTTCCTGGAGACCCTGGACCACCTGGGCCACCAGGAGAGCCTGGTGTTGTAGGCAGCCCTGGAGCAGATGCGACGTACGGAGTAGGAGAGCCTGGACCTCCTGGACCCCCTGGACCTGTTGGCCCTGCTGGATCGCCAGGTCCTGATGGAGTTGTTGCAGATGTAGGACCACCTGGGCTTCCTGGTCCTCCTGGCTCGCCGGGTACACCTGGAACACCTGGACCACTTGGACCTCCTGGGCCACCTGGGCTTCCAGGAACGCCTGGAGGTGACGCAGCATATTGCCCTTGTCCAGCAAGAACTGCATTATTTTCAAGTGTTAGAAACGCTGCAGTGAAAGGATTCTCGCTCAAACATGGTTTGAGTAAATATCGTCTAAGTGCAAGAGCACGTGTGGCCAGAAAAATGCCCAAGCATGGATTAAAGAAATATCATACTGTTGTGCCTCGTTGAAAATGCGTTTTAATAAAATGTCTTTAGTAGCAAGTTATGAAATAAATGATCATGCATTGTTGCTTTGCACATTAACATTCAAATGTTAAATATCATCTCAATAAATTATTTATAAAATGAAGATTTATGCAATACAACAGAACTGGATTCTTCGAAGTGCAAATTCGAGTCTCGCCAGAGGTTCTGTGTTTGTGGCTAACTCAAAATCGTAAGATATTCATTTATATAGTAGTATATAGGTACAGTATGGAAATGAAATAAACGTGGTTTATTTATTTTGTAAACAACAAATACGATTTCCTCAGTTCTCATCGTTATATCGATGTGTGCTAATGGTATCCATTGATTATTGCAATATGAAATAATTAATAAGGGCGATGTCCAAGAAAATGAGCTTTTTGTGGATGAGAATTTTAAGCATCAAAAAATCAAATGATTGAAACAATCAATATATGCATTAAGGATAAACATTCTATGATTACGATAATCTTAGCTTCATTTAGAAATGACTACTAATTCTCTAAGAGGCGGCTAATCATCAAAAAAATCAATGTTATAAAAATTCCATGAGAAAGGCTTCTTTGCATTCTAATAATTTTATTCAGTCATTCGATAACACATATCGTCTCATTTCGATAGATACTTCCCGAATAGAACATTTACTGAAGCACTGCTCTCACTCAAAACAGAGAGGTCAGGCGAGTATGCATGACGGGGTGGTGAAATATCGTGAGTCGATGTTCTTCTTAATCTAGTAATATCATGTTTATTGTATCAAAATGAAAAGCTCGGTTGTGGTACAGAAGTGAAATGGTAACATGATTTGCAATTGATTCAGTTTCACTAACCATTATACCATAAGATAAGATAAGATAATTGTTGGCGTTGACCAATCCCTTGTGGTGGGATGCGCCCCCGCATTCATGTTCAACGTGATATCGTGGAGGTGGTTGAATGCATGCCTGGTCTATACAATGACTTGAGTTGACCACTCTTCACCAAGTCAGTGTCAGTTATCTTACCCAGACTCCTCTGGTACCAATTTACTGACCCCGGAGGGATGGCGGACTTGGTAGGCCTGGGGGGCGGCCACGAACTGAATCGGCCGGCGTGTCACTGCGGCACCTCCATCACTGAGCCACTGCGCCCCTACCATTATACCATATGCCACCATAATACATTCCTGGTGATAATAATTTTTTCTGAAGGAACTTAATAAGTCATTTTTAATAGTTCAATAAAAATCGTAACAAATGAATCGCATTAGTTGGATAAATTATTCACTCTTATGGATCAATAGTTCTGTTAGTGGCTGAACGAACCCATGACTGGTATCGTGAGAAAGTTTTCTGTTTATCTGTTTAAATAGCAAACTCAATCCAAACTTCTTTCTTTATCAATGATATCAAGAACTTTTTTCAACAGGTTACACCCATAGTGCTAGCATTGAGTACCATATTTTTCTGCAACCTTATGACATGTAGATAATGTCGGGTGACTGTTTGGTATGACGTGGAACCTCCCTATGAAGGGTCGGACACTGATTGAAGTTCGCATTAAAGCAAAACAAACTCGCAGTTCCAACAGACTTAGTGGATTGTAAATAGAATATTGTCTGTAATTGTGTTGGGTTGGTGAAGTATTGACTTGTCGTAGACGAAGGGCCTCTGCAGTGTTATGGAACAGCACGGCAAACCGGATATCTTTAAGTGCGGGTTCGAGTCCCGCCTGAAGATCCGAGTTCAGCGGCCGACTCAGCACAATTACGGGCAGTATAATAATATTGCAAAATGAAGTAAAATTTTGATTATATAAATAGAATAGCTCAAAAGAGATTAGAACCACTAACCCGATGAGGGTTCGTTGACGTAAATCATTGTTAAAACCAGATTCGCATTCAAGGCAATTCTGAATAATATGACTGTTTTGACCTCTTGCCCAATTGCTGTCTACAAAATGCTTTTCACTATTCATTCTTGATATTATTCAATATTCGTCATCGTCACAGTGAAAATTCGAATTCTTGAAAAATGTTATGCTTTTTGATTAGTGTCTTTATTTTAATAAAACTTCGTGCTACAGATGAATACGCGTCAAAAGCGACGCATAGGTAGGCTGGTCACATAATGGGAGCAGGAGACGACAAATGGACAAAAAATTCTGTAGAATGAAACCGAAAAGTCTTTTCAGGCGAGAATGCGTAAGATGGGCAGACAAGTTTGTAGCTGAAGCGAGGAAGTTGTATTCGCAGCTTTCAATGATTTCAAGGTATTTCAAGGTGGGTTTTGTATCTTGATGGTGTCATTATGCATGCAGCAAAGAGAAATGACCGAATCGAAAAACTATCAGAATCCGTCAATGATTGGCTGTCTAAATATCAAAGCAAGTAAGCATTCGCAGAAAACAAATCTGATGATTCATGTTTTGTAATGTTTTCTTGTTTATGACAAATGTGACGTGTTTCCGTGATAGTGAAATGGCTCAACAATGTGTTGTTGCAGTCGATGTACGTAGCAGCTACGAATTTATCGTTTCAAAATGAATGTTAGAGAATATTTGAATTTCATTTCAACATAACACTTTTCATGACACATAGGAACTCATCTAATTGATTGTGATGAAATAGAACTGTTTTTACTTGAATAATATTATGACAACATACAAATAATATCGTTGTGAAACGGTTACGGTTCCAGTTTGACTTTACAATTGACATCTAAAAGCAATACATCTGAAATTCTAGATATAAAATGCACATTCTTTTATCATTTCATCATTTTCTTGATTAAAACTCGTCCTCATTACATGAGTTTTCAGAAGGTTTAACTGAATCGGTTTTAGGTACAGTTGATTACATCTACATTTTACTCATTTGACCTTATTCCGTTGTAGTTTAGTGAGAAGGTGCCGATTTTGAAAGTGTCGATTAGTACTGTAGCGTGAGTAGTTCTTTACTGCTAATTAAAGTTGTTAGCCGTCAATTCATCTCCATGATCGTGATGGCCAATTACTGATGAATATTCGTCTAATTCATTCAGTAGTAAAGCCCGACTAGGAATCAGAAATCCGTTTATATTCCTGGAGTCATGTTTCAGTAAACTATATGGAGGCAACGATACATTTATTCAAATATTTAGAAAAGTATTACTAAGAGTTGTTATTTATAAGCTAGAAAAAATAATAAAGAAAATTAATTGAGAAAATCGTTAAGAATTTCAACGGACGTGTAGACGATATTGGTCCAACACGATTTCGAGAACATGAACCATCGAAATTAAAAGTTATCTCTAGATTTTGCCGATTACCACGAAGTTAACATCACTGAAAAGCCCAATAGAATTGCAGAGTTGACGAAATTATCCGGATAATATTCAAGTCAAAGCAGCGATAGTTTTGAGCGAACCACGGAGAAAAACGAAGCTGACGGGTTTACCGGTTACGATATCATGTTCATATCCAACACCTTGACATTCATAACTTTATTGAGTTGCCACTGATTCGTTAATTTGTATTTTCGTATTAAAAATAATTAGAAATAGTCGAAAGAAATCTGTAAGTGTTTGACATGCTAGCTCGATATCGTATACACGGGTCGAGGTCAATCTAGTCATTGTGTCATAGATCACTGAATCGCTATAAGAATTCTTTAGGAGAGTAAGCTCCACTGGCTAGGCAACAGAATGATCCTCTCAAGTCATTATATAGAGTACTCCAAACATTTACACTTATGAGTGCATATCTCCACAAGGAATTACCTGGATTACCTGGATTCCCGTTGATCATCGACTAAGTCGAGCGGGCACCAGTAAAACTTCCATTTTTACCTATCGCGCGCGAGGGTAGTCCAGTGAGTTCTTTTCGCTCTAGGGATTCGTTGAGCATCATAATCCCTTTCTAGTGCCTTGGTGTAGAGGTCAGACCATCGGGCTGGTGGTCTTCCTGCAGTGCGTTTGATGTCCAGTGGTATCCACTCACTCATAGCTCGTGTCCACCGGTCATCGTCCATGCGCATCACGTGTCCGGATGAGCTGAATAGAAAACGTAATGTACCATAACTTTTTTTGCTGCATGTTTAACCTGTTGCAGTCATCACTTCTAGAAACCTAAAGAATTAAAAAATTTCTTAGGAAATTATATATAATACCTAAAAATCCTTATGATGAAATTGAGGAAAAATGTATTCAAGCAATTGTGGAATATTTATTTCATGCCATCATCAAATGTTTAGTAGGAAAATAGTAAAGCTTACGCAAACAACAAACAATTTCATAGAATTTAAAATGTGTTCTAGACTTTAAAATCAAAGTTTACAGAAACCTCAGAAGTGTGGCTGTGTTTTTTTTTTTTCGTTTATTGAGATAAATGAAGCTTGTTTGCTTAACAGTAGCAGA
>KN716497.1:63831-93571 GCA_000816705.1 Dictyocaulus viviparus | reverse complement strand
ATATGTGTGTATGTGTGCATATGTATGTATGAATGTGTGTGTGTATTTACGTATATGCGTATATATTTGTGTATATACGTACTTAAGACGTGTGTATGTATATCAGAAACCTAAATTTTCATTCGAAAAAAAAAGTAGCCTTTCCAGCATATTATTTATTCTAATTCATTTTTTTTTTTCATTGAAAAGCTTGAAGGTTAAAATGGTTTTTTTTTGTCATGAATTGCTTATTCGATCAATTGACATGCTTACATATTTTATTCTGTGAATTGCTCAAATCTTGAAATTTCAGTGATACTCGTCTGAATTTTGCACGACAATTCATATTTTTCTAACTCTTTAAAAACCTCATTAAATCAAAAGCTTGTTCTCTGTTGGTCAAAAAGTTTGCTATTCAACTTATAAAAGCTAAAAATATCCACTAAAGCCATATAAGAGCGATTCTAAGTCTTTAAAAAGTATTATTCAACAGGTGAAAACAAAATACGCAAAAAAAAAAGAATTTTTCAAAAATACTCTCAATTTTTTTCCACCGCATCAACGGAGGTCTATTGATTCTTCTAAACAAATGACGATTCGAATCCGATGATTGAGATAGAAAAGAGGTAAGGTAGAAGTGCTAAGAGAGGCACTAATATCAGTTTCAACAATCCTCGGTATTTAATTTCTATCACCAAACGTTCTATGAGTTTCTGAATAAGTACAGCAAAGGTGACGTTCGCGAGGTTATAGTTAGTACTAATCGCGACTGTTTAAGAACATATTAAATACGTCATATTGAGACCTTCAGACTCCGACATATAAGGTGAGTGGTTTTCTGAGCACACAATGACAAGAATGATCTATGGTAACTCACAGTTCTAAAAGTTTTCAACTCTACGATTTACGCGGAAGTCTTCTAATGAAAAGTGTAATAACAAGATAGAGTACGTCATCATAAATGGAAAAACTTTGTAAAACGAATCTCGCTGCTGTACTAAAACTCTATTTGGAAACGGACTATTGCTTCGTAGGTATCAAATTTTTATGCGAGCGAATGGAAGGAAAGGTGCGATCCTTGAGGACCGAAATAACAACAATAATGAATTTGATTTATATCCTTTTGAAGATATGCTGACATTGAGGACATTAACAAGGAATGTGATGGAAGGTAAAAGAGCAAAGTGATGGATGGAAAGGGATATGATAGTATTACGCCGTATGGAGCACTTACTGTTTTCAGGGCGGTAAAGAAAAAAATCGTGTGATTTCAAATTCCACAATGTTGATGCGTTGTTCACAAAAATAAAAAAAAAGTGAAAATGATTGAAAAATCAGACGAATAGATTTGCTGCAAAGAGAGACAACCATGAGGTCGGCAGCTATCTCAGAATCTGCCTCCTGTCTGCCGAACTATTCGTTTTTTATATGAGTCATCCTTGACACGATTGGAAGAATATTACACGAAGAAGAGCCACGTTAGCCAGCAGGGCTCAGCACGATGGACTATATGTCACTCAATCACGAGGCTCATGAAAACATCAAGAGAGTGGAGAGGGCCACTTTGTTTCACATTGATGGAGTTCAAAAAAGCTTTCGATTCTCCTGAAGCAGAAGTGGTCATGGGAGCGTTAACTAGCTAAGCGCTTCTCGCTCCATCTATCAAAATCCTTCATGAGTTATAGAAGAATTCCCTCATCAAACTTGCCCGTTCTATAAAAATATTATTATTAAGAAAAAAAAGAGGTTCGGCCAGGTCTACTTTGTCGGAGCTATTCACAGCAGCTCCTAAAAGCACCATTCGGAAATTGGAATAGAAAAAATTTAGACGATGTGGGACTGAAAATCTACAAATGTACATTACCGTGGCGATGATATTTTACTTATTACTTCAAATATCGAACATGGAAAACAAATGCTAGGTTACTTCGAAAATGCTTGTGGAGAAATTGACCTCAAGCCGAACCTAAGGAAGACGATGTTTATGAAAAATGAGCATGGTAAAAAATATCCTGGAAAGTTTAAGCTGTGCATAAGTAGGTTGTGAAGTCAATATGACGAGATGGCATAGCATAAAAGTTTGATAGAAAGAAACGAGCGGTCTGAAAACATACAAAAGCATCAAGGATGTTGCAAGAGAATTTTTTCACCAGCCCACCCTTTCCACACCACGGTTTCTTCTGCCATAATGTATTCATGGGAATTTGAAGTTTACAAAAGTGGGGTGAATGAGCAGTAGGCGCCATTCAACCTTCCTTCAGTGAGTGTTTCCATGCTCTTGAATGAGTGTCACTAAGGCATTATAACTCAATTGAGTGCGAGCTTCCGAAGTAACGACCTACGACAGCGACCAAAAATTAGAGACGCAGCCACACAGAGCAATCGAAGATTAGGTGAGCCAGGCACGTGGTGCTATAAGTGATGACGAGTGGACATAAGCCGTGAGTGACTGGATTCCAATGGTCATCGAACGAACTGCCTGAGGATCACCATCCAGATGGTCAAACCCCTTCATGAAGGCTTTGAAAGAAGACTATGATGCTTAGGGAATCATTGGAACGAAAAGGATTCATTGAGCTATCCTCGCGTGCCATAGGAAAAAATCGAAGTTCTAGTGGAATTTATTTAGCCCTGTCGGCCGTCAACGGAAATTCAGGTGAACCAAGCAGATATGTGTATATTGTTGAAGATTTTATTTTAAAAATTCCGTGCTTGTGCGAGATTTTTTTGTACAATCTTCATTCGAATAGATCATAAATTTTTTACATTAAAAAAAAATTTGTTGTCTGAATTATTCAAGGAACACAAAGGAATTTGCTCACATAAATTATTTAATAAGCTAAAACAATTTTGCAGCAAAATCTATAATTTTTTCAGTGGAATAAGAGATGAAGTAATATGTAAACGTCTGGTTACAAATTCCATTAAAATAAGCTCAACGTCATCATTTCTGATCGACTCATTCAAAGCACTTTGGTGTTACTTATGATATTATGTAAGGATGGAGAAGCTGAGGGTAAAACGACAAATCGAGCAGCGGGAGGAGGTTCTGTGCAAACCGAGAAATTTCTAGCCGAAAACTCTTGTGAAACGATAGATTTTACTGTAAATCTTATTTAATAGATTTTCTTGATAAAATGTCTAGTGAAAAGCTGACACAAATGTCTTACGGCTATTATGTACTATATATAATTTACTATATACATACTTCATAAGATAAGCTTTGGCGTTGATCAACCATTGCTTCAAAATCCGCCCACGCATTTGTGTTCAACGTGATATTGTGAAGGTGGTTGAATGCGAGACTGGTTCATACTGTGACTCGATTTGACCACTTTGTACCAAGTCAGTGCTGTTAATCTCAGCCAGATTTTTCTGATACCAATTTATCCACCTCGGAAAAATGATAAGCTTGCTTGGCCCTAGGGGCGACCACAAAGCGAACTCGTGCGTGCGTGTCACTGTAGCACCCGTGACGTGTGCCCCTAATATTTCATGAATGTTGTTTTTTTCTTCTTTCCTTCTCTTTCAACAGTAATTATATGCGATGGCTTGGCTTCCATCGTCTGTGTTTCTGAGTTAATCATAAAGCTCGGAGTCTTGACCAGAACTCGGTTAATAGTTCATAAAGGACACCTGTTGATGATTTATCATCACTAATCACTTAGTGAAATATTCTGTGGTTATATAAAGAAAAACGTAGTACGTAATGATATTCGGATTATTATATAAATACAACAGTAAATCTCTGAGATGCGATAGTTCCGTATTACCGGGTAGCATGACATACAAGAACTATAGCCAATCACAGTCGACAAATAATAAAAAATTATTTATTAGAATTAAAATTATTTGTTTATTTAGTTTGTTCACATGCTTAGTTTATACTTCATCATAGCTTGAAGAAACTAGGAAAAATATTTTGTATCTAAGATAGGCTACCACTCAACATTACGTGAGGTTAGTAGGAAGTATTTTATTGGGAGGCTCAAGTAAACACAGAAATAGATTGTTTAGCTAAAATCGGTTTTTTCTCACTCTCAAGGGCCGATATTAAGATATCATTACACAACCATCATCATAAACCTTACATGAGGAATTCACTTCAGCACCTTCAAAACACTCACCCTTACAAATGAAAATTTCTCCAATTTATTTTATCAATGAAATTAGGAATATATTGAAGAAGCTAATCAATAAGCTGCCTAAAGGTTAAATAGAGAATTTCTTCTGCAAGGTTTATGGCAATAGTACATCGAATGAGACACATCTGGATATCAATAGAGTGGAACCGTTACACTCTAAGAAATGAAGTGATATCAACCTCTTACACTTCGAAGGAGGTGCTGAAGAGGGCGATTCTGCCAATACAATCGCTTATGCTCCAGTTTATATTGTGCTTTCCTACGAAGCACTCTATACCAGTCTTGCGTACTACTCAACAAGAACGAAATCAACGTATATATATTCTTCACCTTCCATCATAATTGTTATTTCCAATAATTTTCCTAAATCACATCCTATTTGGCCCTAATTTCTTGAGTTTCTTCCATGGATATTTTTCTTTTATTGCAGATATTACGAATAAAGATGAGGTCATACGTCTGTCAGCAATTCAACGTAATATTTTTCGTCCAATCAGTTTACAACAGGTGAGAATATGAATTATTTCAATACAATAATAAATCGTCTTTGTTCTTTGAAATCAATCCTTTACTTAAATGGTTCATAATGTTTTTTATCGCATTGTTACGTTGTGTGGAAACCCGTGTTGTAATAATTTGCAGCACCTCGCATTTCACTACAAACTCAACGTACCTCTATTTCCGTCAACCTTCTCACTCCTAGCAAAATTCGTATCATTGAATAATTAGCTATCGACCATTAGGATCGAAAATAGTATGCCTCCGTCAAAAATTCACAGCCGTAAAGTGTTTATACGGTTTTTATCGCGTACACCAATCGATAGTTATCCAATGTATACAGAAGGGAATCATCTTGAAAAGGTACAGACGAGTCATTTAAGCATTAATCAAACAAAAACAACTATCAATTATTTTTCTCATTCTTAAATGAAAATCTGACGAAATATTTCCAATTCTGAAATTTTTCTATACTTCATCGATTTTGAAGCGATTTTTTTCTTTGATCTATAATTTACGAAATGGGGATCGATTTTTTTTGGATTGTGTTTCATGACTGCAATAATTAGTTGTCTTTTACCCTGATCTATTCAATTTTGTTATTAATTTCGACTAAAAATACTAATAAAAGCACTAATGAGTCTAATCGACATGTTATGTTTGATGATACTCAAATCTCAAAAGAAATGAACTTCAAATGCTTTTACGTTCCTCCTAAATGTACTAGTAAACACTTCTTTTTGTTTTTATAATTCTTATAGTATGAAAATGGACAGGTGGCCGTTATCGAACTTCTTCAAGATGGTGTATTTAAAGTATATAGGATGAATACAAATCGATCCTATAATCAAATTTTATGTGAATTCAACTCACCAAACTCATGAGATATTTAAATAATTGCATTAATTATTTACAATTGTTATTTTATTTCTGTACCATTTCTATCATGAATAATTTCATTTCTCCAGAATAATTTTATCAAACCGTTATTTACTAGCTTTATTTATAGTATTTGAATCTCAGAAGAACAACTATTGATTTTTCTCTCGGAATTTTAATAGGTCACAAGATGTCATGTATAATTTCTTGTAATTTTTTTTTGATTATGGCTACAGTTTTCATCATTCTTTAGCATTGTGACGAACATCTTTTTAAATCAAACGGCATATCAAAATCAATCGATATCTGCATATCAATTGATTTTCCATAAAAGTGGTGATTATTTGATCTCATCGGAATTATGAGCGGTGCGCTACCGTAGAAAAATAGATAACACCAATACTTATTCTTATACACTTACCTTAATTTATTAGATTAGATGAGGTAGTCAATACCGTAATCTACGAGGTAGTCAAGAAATATTATTATAAAAAACATGAATATAAAAGTTGTGGTATCAAGCTAGTTTTTTTTTCTGCATTCCTACAATCTCTGTAAGTCTTATGAAAAATCAGAACTTAAGGTGGTCGATGAGACTCATTTTTCTAAGAACGAAATTCGTTCAATATATCGGGCATTTAAGGAAACTTCACCAAACGCTGTGATAAATAAAGGTTTGTTTTTGTTTGTTACTTATGTTGTTACTGTTATTTTCAATATTATTATTGTTATTATTACTTTACTTGTTAGTGATGTTATAGAAATTTTACGAGAAAAATTTGCTGAATTATTTCCTCATGGCGATGTTGAACTGTACTCTGATTTACTTTTTGACAGTTTTGACAACGATGGAAATGGTACGATTAATTTCCAGGTTCGCTTCTTTATTAGTTCTTTTTTCAAATTTTTTTTTGTTGTGACTATTTTTAATGCACGTTGTAGTTTGCATATCGACTAATGAATGTCACTGAAGTCAAAATGCGAGGTCTTTTATAGTAAGACAGAATTTTTAAGATTAGAGTTTAAGGAGTGCTCGACTCATTCGACTCATATTCACTCTTTACAAAACGAAATTCTAGCACGTATATTCCATATTTAGTTAAAAAATTACTTGTAAAAGCATAAAACTGCAAGCATGTGATTTTGTCATCAGTAACATAGTTGGAACTCTTTCAATGTTCCGGTTTCGTTTTATGAGTGAACTAATTTTCATGCTGTATGAAAATGTTGTTGTTAAATTACAGTGAACTGAAGCTAATAAGATAGTGTGATCTCTACAGTAATCTCAGTTGTGTTGCTTGAAATTTATTCTAATCCAGACTGCCGCTTGAAAACGTTCAGTATGAATTGAATTAAGTGAAATTAAATTAGTTAGCGACTCAATAAAATGCGTTCTAGATTCATTCCTCAAATTTGTAATTTTAAATCTCTTAAGTGTTTTTTTATATTCTATCATTAATAGAATAACTTTGTAACGAGTAAAAGTGATAATGTTTGAGCATTTTACATAACATAGAAATAATTAAAGAAGTTGAATGAAGCGATAAAAATGCGAAATAAAATGAGCCACAAAAAGTCAGGACTCTACGAATAATAATTATTCAAAAGGAAAGCTTTATCGTAGATATAAATAAAACTTTACTCTTCACCTCAACTTACTTCCTTTGCCTATGTAATATGGCATTTAGATCGATGCGAGTCTCATATATTGATTAGTAGATAAAAAATAAAGTATAGTACGAATTATTCTCTATGGCTCGCCATGTGTTGAAAAACAGAAAGAATTTTATTATAGGAGTTTGTGAAAGCTTTGTCAGTTCTCTGTCGAGGTACATTGGATGAAAAATTGAATTGGCTTTATAAATTCTATGATCCAAAAGGTAAAGGTGAAATTACATGGCATAGACTATTTCACGTCATCACTGCCATGGATGATTTAATGGGTACGTGAAAATTTTTTCAAAATATCACCTGGTACTTTTTTTCGTATCCCTTCTGAACTTATTTTTTGTTAAGGAAAAAAGGCTCGACCTATATCGACTCGTGAACAAAGAGCCCAACATGCTCATAAAGTATTTCAAGTAAGTGAATTGTCAATATAGTATAGCAGATTACGAGGTAAATTAATCCTCAATCAGTCAAAATCTTCAAGACCTGCTTTGTGTATTTTAATACATCCATCGCTAATGTGATTTATATAAAGCTTCTGGTGACTACCAATAGCATTATGCTATTATGTTAGCACCTTTCATCTTTCCTGTCTTATTTGCTTCCGATTCGTCAATTTCGGATGAATAGAAGGGTTGCTTGCATGTAGATGCCCTCTTCAAGCCCAATCACTCACTCTTATTACTGCTCCCATTAGGTCATTTGATATCTATTCAAGCTATGTATAATGGAATGAACGAATTCTCGGGTTGTTGTGGAACATTTTTACGGCTCATTACTCTCTTATGCCGACATTATCACTGCTTTAGTAAATAGGTTTCCCTCATTCAAAAAATCGACTACGATGCACTTAAGCGACCAGATACACGGATTCAATCATTCAGTTCAACAAACTAACGTTTAATTATGACATACCTCTATTCTACATCAGATATGCCTCGTAAAATTTTCTATTAAAATTGACTACTAATAAACCACAAAATTTATCGTTAAAAAATTGTTAATAAATCAAGGTTTCGTTTTTTCATAATTATATTTTTGGAAAACGTAGCCCAGTTGTGAAAGTGCTACACGCAGGCCTATGCATATTCGTTCCCATCTCCATGCCTACCTAGTCGACCATCTATTTAGGTTCGGTAAATCGATACTGGTGAAATTTACGTAAGCCTTTGAGCTAGCTTATTTTTCATCGTTCCACGCTTATATGAAAAGCAGTTAGCGAACAAAATAAATAACAAAAGCGCGGCTTGTAGTGCAGTGGTCACAGGTGTTGCAATGGGGACACGAATTTTGTTCGTAGTTCATGGGCAACTAAGCATCTTATGTCACTTCAGTAAATGGGTACCTGATATGTGTGCAATGATAATACATACGACAGTATAATCATCCCCTTTATCATAGTTATGTTAAGTGGAAGCGGGTGTCAGCTGCAGTTGTGTTCAAAGAAGCTGATCAAAGAAGAACAGTGGTAAATCAAGACAATAAAACCAACAAAACAGTAGTATAGCAACTTTAAAGAATAAGTGATCAACTGTGAGTAGAAAGCGATTAAGATGGCAATGTAAAAATTTATTATAAATAAATGAATCGAATCAAATAACATGATCAATACGATGTTAGTTAGACATTTTAAATAAATTATAGAATCCAAAGCAATGCTTTTCCTTGGAGACCACTACTTAGAATATATTGTACGCAAAATAGAAAGCCGTACTACTGAAATAACTCATAGAATTTTCAGCCTCACCACAACATGCGTTAGTGCGCGAATATTTTAATATTCATTTTACCATATGATATAGAATGGTATATAGATGTAAAATATGAGGTCGAATTTGTAATGAGTTGTTTGATGCGGCCAACATGATGGTGTTTATTTCAATGTCAGGTGATGGTGACCATGTTGTAGGCAACATTATTACAAATGTTGTTTTACGTTGTAGCAATACGTGGTAAACTACTACGTATTGATCTGGTTCTTGATCATTTTTTTTTTCAGAGGATTTTGTATTTCATGTACATTATTGTATCTAATACTTATTGTAGAAATTCGATATTGGTAAACGAGGACATATTTCCAAAGAAGATTTTCTTACGGTATGTAAAACGGATCAACACATTCTCGAATCAATGTCGTCTCTGTACACCATACTTCCAGGATAAAATACATTCTTCAATTTATTGTATCATTATTAGCAGCATAATGCAAGATCAATGTTAAAATTCAAAGCAGGAAAAAAAAAGAAAAAAACAATACGATACCTGAAAGATTGTGAATTCAATACAATTGTAGCACAAACCATGACAAATTAATGGTACAATTGCCTGGATATGAGGTTAAATACAGTATAATAAAAATGGTACAAACTGACTCGAAAAAAATGAACAGGAAAATCACAGGATGATTTTCCTTGGAAGGGGTAGGTGGACGGGCAAAATAGTATGATTTCCATTGAAAGGAGAGGGCAGGCAAATATGAAACGATGTTCATTAAAACGAGTGGACAGATAAACATAGTATGATTTCCATTGAAAGGACTGGACAGGTAAATATAATATGATTTTGTCCGAGAGAATACCGTACACGTATAAATTCATCAAGAAAAAAAAAAGAACGTACTTCAAAGAAACTCAACTTAGCGAAAAATTACGTGAACTTTCCGCTAACTTGGTCATCCTTAATAAAGATGTATGGCTGCTTATGTATGACAAAATGAAGAAGTTTAGCTATGCGGTTGTTTTCTACATACAAACGAGGCGGGCTCGATCACGGCAGTTATTGGCCGGTTATGATAAGCAATCATTTACGGTAAGGATGTATTGAAAGTTTTTTTTTTGTAATCAGAGTGTTTAATGCATTACAATATAATAAAAATAGAAGATGTTCAAAAATGCTGCTTAAAAATATGAAGGAGCTTCGGCAGTAAACAAGAGATAAGACAATATGAGAGACGCTTATTGACAGCAGAATAAGTAATGAACGTAGATAAACTTCTTTCCCTAGTAAATAGTGTCATTAATAATCTAAAATACGCTAATGGTGTCTGTAAAACAGCGAGTGAACTCGTAAAGGATCCCGAGATAAAAATGACAAAGAATTATCTGGATCAGAAACAATGATATCACATAGGAGCAGGACAATTTGGCTCATAGCATCGCATCGGTAGAAGAAAAAAACCAGTAACATAAGAGGGAAATAAAGTGCTACAATTACCTTTAACAATAAAGTAGAATTACAAGCCAGTAAAGTTGCACTAACCACATACACAAATCTAAGAATTGATATTTGATTATCACGAATACCACACTACCAGTTCTCCATAGATAAAATATGATTGTTTATTACATACTAAATCTATCGCGACCAATTAGTGCTACATATATCACGCGCCGGCCTACACAGAAGGCATATCAGTTACTGTAGCCTTGGGTGCACAGGTACGATAAAAAATAAGATTGTACTCTTCATAACCTCCATGAAGATGATCCTCACTAGAGAAACACGACTCTGTCGTAAATCCAACACGAAAACGATAAGCCGATTGAAGATAACTACCCACAGATAGCTCGAACGTGTCTTCAAAAATCTAAAATTTCAGCACTATTAAGTAGTGTGCAAAACAAAGCGTTTAAAATCTAAAAACATGATAGATTTAATCGACACTGTAGAAAATATAGCAAACGTTTCGACCTGGTTTGCCATCGGATTCTTCAGACGCTCCGCTTTGAAATTATCATTGTCAAAGGCACAATATTTGTGCTGAAAATCGGCCAAATACCCACAGTTATTAATGAGTTTACCCTTTGGTACCCTAAAAGACACCTTTTAAAATTGTTGATTGAATATAAAACATATACTATTTTGTATTGAATGAGAAATATTATTGGAAAGAAACGCAGTAATTACTTACGAGAATACGATTTCCAATGGAATTGTTGGTAAATACGGCGACACCGGAATGTACATATTGAAGCGACCACGTTTCTTGTTACAACTTTGCTCGATACAGTAACGACTATCAATTGTCATATTCAAACTGGGTATTGTGATGCGCACACCACTTCCAAGCGGTTTACCTACGGAATTATCGGGTGCGCTTCTTGCGACCATATTCTTCGCTTTATCACCCAATGTGACAATTGTATCCAGCTAAATAGTAAAATCATTACAGGGAATAAATTCAAACATGTTGAAGTCATCCTACTTACCTCATTCACTTGAGAATCTGTATGATATTTGATGTTATCAGCACAACAATATGTGTAGCAATGAGTCGAACGACACGTAGACATTAACGGAGGAGCATTTGGTTGTAGCATAGGAAGATATGGATGATCTAAATTTACTTCGTATTATTAGTAACATCGATATAAACAGAAAATATAGGCACGTGGAAAAAAAGATACTCACCAATTTGGTATATCATATGCCCAACACCTTCTGTAGAACCACCAAATTTTGTTGGAGGTGTAGCATTGGGTGGATATAGATGGTGATAACCGTAGTTACGATTATGCCAGTCAAGAACATACAAAGCTGACATAGCAATGAGACAAGCAGCCATTACAGCTACTAGAGCTATTATGGTGCCTTGAGTTAACTTTGAATGGCAAACAGGGTCAGGTCGGTGACAGTGAGTTCGACATGTTCGGGTCTAGAAGAATAAACTGAATCAAAAGAGCAAAACAGGGGGCAATATGTACAGGTATTCTTACTTTATATAAAATTCAATATAAATACAAGGCAATTAAACTTAAATGGCCTACTCAAGCACTGAAATTGCTTCATTCTAATACTACTAAGTATTAAGAACGGTAGCTAAACAATACCTTGCGTTTCTCATGGCTCTCCTTGTTGATCGATGGAGCCGTGGATGCAAGCGAAGTTCTTGAATACGACAGAAAGCTTTTGTTGTCGCTAACGATACCAGAAGATTGTTCGCTGAGATTTGAAGCAATCGACCCTATCAATTTTTTTCGTCTAGCATATCGTGCGAGACGTTGACTAATTTCTTCGACCTTAAATTATCCAAATTCAGCTATCAGCAACATGAATAAATCGATCTATCTGCAAAAAAACATAGGCAAACTGCAAATTGCAATATTATGATTACAACAGAGACATGAATCGAAGCTTATTGAAAGCCCAAAAAAATTCGATGGCAATTATTATCACTTGCGGCCTTACCTTGTCATCAATTTTTGTATCAAGATCTCCGGTAAGTCGGCACAATTCCTGCATTGCTAACACAGTCTCATAAAAGATGCGTGATTCATCTATGGTCAAATGTGTACCAATGTCACGCACAGCATCCGGTAATACCTACAACATAATAAATTTTATGAATTCACAAAAGATTTAAATAAAACTCATCACTCTGCTAAACAAGTGGAAAAAAGTACGTACAGCCTGGAGTTCTTGAGCAATAAGGCCAGTTCGTCGCCGTTGTTCCTCACTCAATCCCCATAGATCAGCAATTTCAGGCTTATAGCGGAAATCGACAATACGAAGCTGTTGCAAATGTTCCAACGCATCACGAGATGTCTTTTCAACAATATCCTCCTTGAGGCGGATATCGGAAGGACGATTAATCTAAACAATAAAAATACTTTTTTGAATAAGTACAATTATATACTATAAAAACGTTCTCTTTTCCTTAAACCAACCTGTCCAGTAATGTAAATGTCACCATCAACAGTAAGCTTCGCTGCAGTACGATCTGTACCAATTGCAACCGGTCCATGGCAGACCAACGTTCCTCCATTACGGTACCACTGCACATCGCTTTCCGGTGGTTCGAATGATCCAGGATTAGTCGCCTAAATAATAACTTTACTGTGGATTATAAGACTTATAACAAAATATTAGCAAACATACATCATTCAGTTCACCTGATCAGTTTCACCTACTACAGTTATGAAAAAAGGGTCAGGTGGTGCCGCGGCGTAGGTGCAGGTCTGAACTCAGTGTTCAAGAATTCGCGCCCGCTTCTGGGCCTACCATCATTCCAAAGTTGGTGAATTACTACCAGAAGAATCAGTACATGATTAGCATCACTAACTCGGTGGATAATGGCCAATTTAAGTCATTATACAGATGAGACACGAATTCAATCTGTTCAACGATATCAAGTTGAACAGAAAGCGTAAAAGCATCCCGCAATAGGCAATGACCACCTCCAAAACTTATCCCATTTTATCAAATTACGGCAAGCAAATCACTACGCCCATACAAAATACAATATGGAATAAAAGGAAAGCTCTATAACATACTTTGAGAAATTGCGATTGCACAATGGATCGAACCGTTTTTTAATGAGATAATATTTGTGTGTGCAAAGATAGTATTTAATGTGGACATCGTAAACTGAGTCATTCTGGATGACATCACATATCAAGCGTTTGTTCAAATTGAAAAACAAGCTATTGAAAGCAATCAATGTATTCTTTTACCTCGAATGATAGTTCGATAAAATTAAAATGCATACCCATCATCAAATCCCATTAAAATTTATATACGATATGATAGCTAGTATCTAACATCACCTACGAATACCTACTAGAATCAATGTAAACCAGAAAGTGAACTGACGATGGAAGAAGGATAAAAATGTTAACACATCATCCATACCTTTCTTCGAAAATATTACTAAAAATAGAGTAGATTGCCAAAACCAAATTATCAGTGCTACCGTAAAACACTATCGATAATAACAATCAATGTGGTCAACGCATATCTTTAGCCCTGTACTTTTTTGAGTGAAAATCCAATAGATATTAAGAAGAAATGTTTAGATAAACTTACTCGAACGATGACTTTCTCAGATTGTTGCGCTTGGATTAGTGCTGCGCCATCATCGGTGCATGCTAGCAGGCGTACAACAAGCAGAAAATATTTCTGATCCGGATTCGGTCGATTGTTTTTTCTTTGATTATTGAGGGTGGTCTCCGAAAAATGTAGTCGCGGTACAGTCACTTTCGTAATTTCACGAGCATGAATGTTCAAGCTTAAAGAATTTGCAATCGAACATATACTACTATTATAAAAATATATAAAGCCACTGAAATGATTTTTCATATTTGATAACTAAGAAAGCAAAATAGTTATATACAGCTATTCCCGTTTTCTATCCGTCATATTCCAAATGGTTTCAAACATCATCTATCTGGAAACATAACGAACGCTTAGATATTTATTAATGTGGTTTTTCTTAATTCTGTGAATTCTGAAGTCACTTATTCTTTGTTGAATATTTCTTGGTGCTTATAACCGTAAACAAACACTCACATCACCGGATCATGAGGTATTGGTTTGCGATCTGTTTGAGATTGTTTGATTTGAATTTCAGATGAGAGCATTTCCGCTTTAACACCACAGAAAGCCAGCTTAATAGCTTTGATGGGATGCATCACACCATTCACTTTTACAAATTTCGGTGGATTTTCGTCTTTTGCTTCGATATTTACCGAAATCTGAAGTGCATAATATTGACGAATTGCAATAACAAGACTGAAATACTTAATTCATTCATAGTCATTACACTAAACACATACCTGAAAGTGATTTTTTTTCTGATTAACAAAACAGCCATCTGAATTCGAATAATTAAAGCCTTTATCGGCGACGACACATATCTTCAGCTTAGTGAGTTGTTGGTGATTAATATCGTATAAAGGATTCCATAGCTCTTCTTGGAATGGTGAAAATTTAATCACCTGAAAAAATACGATGAAGCGTTCTTATCAAAATAAGGTCTTGTCCGAATAACCTCTTATTTACCTGCTGTGAGAAATTTTCGTCTTGATATGAACAGTCAATTGGACTAGCAGCAACCGGTGTCTGTCCAACAGTAGGAAATGTGGGTAAGAATTTCGGCGGATCTAGTAGTTGATTCTCAGTACGTGGACGCTTTCTGAATCTTCATTTTAGGAAGCTAAAAACCTCATGCTAGAGTATACTTGATTAGGAAGATCTCCAAACAGTATTTAGTTTAGTAAGTTCATTACCTTGGTGCTTCTCCGGCATGGTTACTGATACAACCATCGCTGGAGACATTCAAAATATTAAATAGTCCTGCACTATACCCATTATTTACTCTGTACTGTTGATTGTCATGACAGCTATTCGACACAGGAGGCGATACCTGTGAATATGTTGATTATTCAATACAGAATTAAAAATCACTAAACATTGCTCTGATATTTCAAGAGAGAAGAAGGACCTTGACATATTACTTCTATATCGTATAATATAAGTAACAATACTTAAAACCATTAATTTTAAAATCTAAAAATAAAATAAAAGTGTTGCGACATTAAACGAGCGAAAAATTCGTAGCACCTGTGGAAGACTGCCTGGAGTTGGTTGACTGGGTGGATATGGACTCATAAAACATGCGTTTTGAGGTGATGTCATCGTGTGAGCAACAGGACCGTGGGACGGTTGATGAAGTTCATGGGCCATCATGCCTGGTACTCCAAGAATCAAACCATTGTTATTAATATTCCCATGAATTCCTGAAAAGTAGGAATATGAGGAATGATGTCATATAGTATGATAAAGATTAGTTAATAATGATCAAAAATCAATAAACCAAAACGAAAAGAAGCAAATGCGACTGTGTTGAATACGAATTCTGATTAGCAAGCAATTAAACGGATTTCCCTAAACGACTCAGATGAGGAAATGGACGAAGTTTAGCGTACTAAGCTAACACAAAACACTAAAACGCTTAACAAACAAATCAACTGCGCAAACATTTAAGAAAGCTAACTCCAAACAGAGAAATAGCAGAGGGAAACTCTAATATAGCGCAAGCACAATAAGTTTCCAGTAGAAAAAACCAACAATACAACTGGAAAATTCGTTACAATACAACATTAACTTGTGAATGGTACGAAATGAATGCCACAAAAGTGCAATTTAGGACAATTTCAAACCGAATAAAAATTATTGTCAATCTAAATGTTTGAAAATATTCGATAACAGAACAGGAATATAAGAAATATCCTCAAAAATACAATTCACTCAAAAAATTTATGAAAGCTCTGAATACTTATGTATACGCACCGACATAGTTCGGATAATTTTCAGGAGAATACGGTGCATCGGAATTACTTTCTGGCGATCCCGATGATCCCGCACCGGAAATATCCGTTATTGGTGGCGACTCTGGTAAGCGAGTTGCATTCTGAAAATTTTACTCAATTTACAAATATTGTAGCTAAATTGGTTTTCTATGAAACTCTACTTAGTAGTGTTTGCAGAATTTAATAGCATGTTTAATCACGCTGACAACGTTTGGATGTAGATTTTCTTTTAATACTATCTATGTACGAACACAGAGGTGAAACTTCTTGCAGGAAAAAAAACGTAGCCGTTTGTTTATAAATGAATATTATCATGGAATTACCTGAAACATAGTGTGGGAATGTTGTTGTGTGTTATGTCCAACACCTTGTACGTTTCTTTCGTTATTTGGATGTGTGTGACGAGATGTATCAGGACTATCCAATGGGGTGCTAAAGAATGAAAATTGATGTATCTATATGTGTAAAAGTTTCGGTACAAATAGGAACTCGATTGCGAACGATTAGGTCAAGGTCTGCAATTTAACGCGACACGAAAAATTAGTTTTAAAACGTTCGCAGAACGATGAACGGTGTGTATGTGTGTGTGTGTGTGTGTGTGTGTGTGTGTGAAAAAACATTTGATAGTAAAAAAATTAGCATGTTGATTTCCGTTCCGGCGGTGTCGCTTCGTGTGTGATGAGATTGATGTAAGAAATTGATGAAGAATATGTTTAAAACATTTGATAACCAACAAGGAAACTAGCATAGCCTCCGACTGTCCGTACATTTTGGCGCGTTATTTTTTCCGAGTGACATCGATTGCGGGACTCCATTTTTTAGGTTAGCACCGCATAGAGCGATTAGCACAAATGCATTGACCTATTATACTAATACTCAGCTGGCAAATAGTTTACACAAAAAAAGTCAGTATAATATTTACAATTCACTATCAAATATTTTCGGAACAAAAAATATAGAAGATCGTGAGTTTATACGAACGTAGAACAAATTAATAAAGTGTTCTACACTAGCTAAAACGCACTCAAACACACCGCACACTAACTGCCAAAAACCTCAAGGAACAGTTCTTTTTTTGAGAGCAATCGATTAAAAACGAGAAAAAAAAACCCCGTAAAAAATCGATTTGCATCATTATTTAATAGTCGCCACTCGTCAATGCATATATACGCGCACGTACATACGGCCAAATAAACAAATCAGATCTTGTCCGAATAATTGTGAAGATTTCGAAGTGTTATATAACAAAATATACGGTATTTTTTTAGAAAAAATAGATCAACGAAATTTAGAAAACTTTTCAAACATATCCTTGATTTTGTTAAGAAAAAAATTGAAATACTTCAAAAAAAGTACTAAGACAATAGATAAATGAAAAATTGCTACAATGGAAGAAAAAAAAGACCTACTTGTCGTTGTGAACGAATTCGAGCAAATTGAAGGTAGAGAGGTTGCTAAATTCACCAAGCGGGTCACCAAGCCCCTCGTCTAAAATATTAGTAATATCTAGAGGACAAGCAAATATAAGCGATTATCCTATGTAATATAAAATATGTGAAATTCTTGAATAATTTTCCTTCCTATATTATCGGAATGATATGTTACACTTTTGTTGAAATCAAATAAAATGCTTTCTTTTTTCAAAGAACATTTGACAAACGATGAAGCCTTAATGAAAGAGAAAACCATGCGCGCAACGGAACAAAAAACAAAGCAAATATCACCTAGCTGACTGCAAGCAATACTACAAATGGAAGATAGCAGAAAATGAAGAGACTAAAAAACGGGAAAAAAAAGACTGCATGTACGCTGTGAACAGTTTAGCAGTGAAGAAGCTATTGATCGTTCTTACCTCTAAAATTGAACAACGATCGGCTCTTAGCCATGCAGAAGTTTCATTGAAAGAAAAGCTATGTTAGCGAGGCAGCGGCGCTGTTCAGCACAGCAATAAGGGTTGCGGCCTCCCGCCTGTCCGTACCAGGCCGCGGCTCACCGCCGCCATCGCCGACAGACGGCCACTGCGTCGCACAACCATCTTTCACTCTCTGCGTCCAATAGAATACTCACATATCAGCTTCGACCTCTTCTCGAGCAATCTAGTGCTGTACCTACGTCTCGACTGATCTGTTCGTTTATGTGGCTACTAATCCCCAATTAAAAACTTTTTGCTTAGTACACAGAAAATATTACTATCTTAACATTACTGCAAAAATATCCAATATCCAAGTACTGTCGTTAGTGAAACTCGCAGCAAAAATTCAGTAAATCACAAGCTCGTCTGGCAACACTTAGCATCTCTTGCAATATCGTTTTCTTTATCATGAGAGATCAGTATGAAAGATATGTGCCGTACGTGAATGAGCGTATGAAAGAGAACTTTCACTAGGTCGAAGATTATAAGCGCATGCATTGCTACTCAATTGTTCATTTATGATAAATACCCAGCCACTCCAAGTACACAAATAAAATATTTATGACCTAGTAAAAATGCTGAACAGATGAGAGAGTTTTTTTTCAATGTCCACTAATTCACCTCAATATACATTCGGCCATGACCTAACGATGGTTATTCGTTAGAATGAAGGACGACGACAGAATGCTATAATAGAATAATTCAACGTGTAATGTCATCTTATTAACGATCATCTTAAGTATACTTAGATTTCGGTTTATTGTAATAGCAATCGATTAGCATAGAATTTGCACAATAAGTAGATATAGCGTGGGAAAAAATTTGTTCTTTCTCAATTATCGTGAAAAGGTTTTTACGGGTGAATTCTTAAGAGTATTTCCTGAAATCGGTGACGCAAGCCTTTTCTTCTTCCATTCCAAAAATAATAGTGTAAAGTAAACAAACAGAGCAGATTTGGCCGTGCACCTACAGACACCACTTGGCACCGACCTCTTTTCAGTCAACCGATGATAACAAAATGTAAAAGTTCTTTGGATTACCGCATAATATACTGAGTAACATTAATTTCAACTTGAAATACCTACTTATAAGCTCTTCGTCTTATTCATGAATTCTTTGACAGGAAAAATTTTCTCACGTTCAAAACAAAAGCCTGTGGACTAATGTCAACAATCTACGACATAAACAATCTCATACTTATTGCACTAACGCGTAGATCTTTAAGGCGCTCAAGAAATTGACAATTTCTACATTGTCTAACAGTTCTTTATAATACAAAGCTATAAAGACAACGCAGACGCAGTCGCTACACAGGAAAGCATTTGACGTGGAAATGAAAATCCACTGAAACTCACATGGTGTTATCAGCTTTCCATTAATGACAAAAACTTGTACAAATAGTAGATTTGAGCGCAACACAGAAATTCCTAAGCCTTCTAAACCTGTGATCCGATACAGTCCCTTGTCTCAATACGTCAGTTATTTCATATTTTATTTCCTATAGAAAACTATTGACTGTAGTGCAGTATGAGTACATTTGTACTGAAAGAAATTTGATGATGTTGATGATCGGCTGGCACGGAGCGTAGCACCAACGGTCCCCGCCCCATCACGCTCCACCCATTCTCGCCCTTCCAAGTTGTGCTCCGCCCTCGAAGATTGTTATGAGCCATTCCACTAGTTATGAAAAACCACAATATATTTACATGAAGTTGGTCAAATACTTGATGTTTGGTCATTACTGATTCCGTTATCGTTCCCAAAATATTTTGCATCAAAAGAAAGGGTGAGGATGGTAGATGAAAAAAATCATCAAGTCGCTACCTTATAGACAGATTACACTGCTTAGTTAACGCTTAGGTATACGATAGTTATAGGAATAGGAAAACAAACTTTCCAACATGTATAATATAATATTCTACAAAAATGAGAACATTAGATAAAGAAACTGAAACATGAGGAGAAAGTTTAGCGGAAAAATTTCTTATTAGATAACATAATTAATGCAAATTTATTCAGAACAAAACTATATAAAATATTGTGAAAAATAAGCAGCTCAATGCAGAGCAGTTTAATAAAGAAGACAGAAGAAATGCATACATGTCATTACGAATTAACGATGTACACAAATCAATTAGGAAACTCAGAACGTAATTTTTTTCTTTCTGTATTCTCATTCACTTCGCCTGCTGACCTCATCAAGAACCTCATTAGATGTTGTTATCATGTCATTATCAGCACGCTTATCATTATCATCTATAAAAACAGAATAGGGGGAGATTTAAATTTTTCGTGATGAGTACATAAAAATACCAAATTATAGACAGTTGGTTGTTCTAAATCCAAGTGAGATGAACGAATACATCTAAAGATGATATGAAAAATACGGTAAACAAGCGAAGTTTTCTGAATAATTTGTTAGATCAAAAACAAAATACGCATCTAAACAATATTTAAGCTGCAAAAATACTTTGAGATATACCATAATCGTAAGGAAAAAACGTGGGATATTTCAAACATTTCGATCGATTTCAATATAACACAATAGGACCATTTTACTGTTTCATATGAAATACAAAATTGCAGTGAAAATAACAAACAATAAAACAGCTAATGTGAAAATAGATATGGGAACGGAATTCTATTCTAACAGAAATACTGTTTTTCAAAATACATTTAGAAAAAATATTATTATTCAAGATGATTTGAAAAATTCTTCCATGTTTCCAATTACAATTTCGCGTAAATACGAAAAAGATTTTTAAACGATGTTTTCTTCATTTATAAAAAATTTAACTTGTGCAAGATTTTTGCAGTAGAAGATTACAAAGAACGTCTGCAAAGCATTCACTACAAGTATTCTGACTAGAAACTCAAAACAACCAGATAAATAATATACAATATTTATTATATGATTTAAGCAAATCTGTAAACATGATGTTTCCACTTAAGTTCTCACTTAAGGAAAGAGAAAAGAAAAGAAAAAGAAAGCAAGAGAAGAAAATCTTTAAAGTATTGGATTTCGGGAAAAGTCACATCCTAGAACACGATAAATTTGGTTATTAAGAAGAAATATTAAGAAAATTTTTTATACAAGCGATTGAACATTTTATATTTATTTGGTAATATTTTAAAAATAAATAATGAAAATAATGAAAATTTAAAAATAATGAAAGTGTATAATCTCTTATAGCTATTTTTAATTATTTCATATAAAATATCATAAATTATGATTTAGTTTGTATATCGTTAATGATGGTTAATAGTGAATCACCTAACCTCGAATCTCACGTGGGACTTAAATCTCTATAGATGTCCCATCTGGTGGGCTATTTAGATACGTGTTCGAGTCACGACTGAGCTTTTAAGTTTTGAGATTGACTCAGATGAAAGAAAACATAGTGAAAGCGGTTAGTTGTTCACGTTCAAATAAACGAAATGAATAGACATATGCAAGTAAAGAAATAGCGAAAAAGAAATAATTATAAGCTTAATTCGAAAGTACGCATACACTAAATAATGAATAGGATGTAACACAAATAATAAAAGATGTTTAAAGGAAAAGCAGATATGAAATGCTCTAAATCAATTACTGAAAAAACTGCTTAACGGAATAGTGTTTTAGAAACGAATTACAAATGAAGATCAAAATACAAACCAGTTATGGCATAAGAATTGCAACTTTAATTAAAAAGTACTAATGCATGAGACATTAATAAAGAATAGTCATATAAGGAAAAACCAACTAACCATCAAAGGCGTCGATCTCTGTTTTGAACGTATTATGAAGCATATTGAGTGCTCGTTGTCAAATTATTATTCGTTAACAGTAATAGTAGTTCTTCACTTCTTCAACTTCAAATATCGAAACCGAGGAGGTCCATATGTCAAACTGTAATTGGACAAAAATAATGAAATGAGGTTGCGAACAAAAAAAAATGCATCGCACAATATGACAGCGACTGTCTTAGATACGTATTGATAAAAAACTATAGAAAAATAAAACGTAAAATACGATAAAATCAGTTATTTAACCGTAGAATTATTGCCTATCTCTGCTCAATTGCTCAAATACACGGTATCAAGTCTAACAAAATCGTTGATAACACTGAAGAGGTGAAAAACAACAACTCATTACAGCATTTTGGAGCGAAATATATTCGTAAAAAAATTCGAAAATAGGATAAATACAAATTTCGGAATGTTTCTTTTAATATAAACAAAAGAGAATCGCCAAGAGAAAAAAGAATCTTATAACCGTTTAAGCAGAAAACAGAAAGTACCAATAAAGAAAGCAAGAATAGAATCAAGGCAATCAATACAACTATAAGACATCAGCCATTATATGACTTTCTCACATAAAAAATATGACAATAATTTGAAGCATTATTTGATTCATAGCAAAAATAAGATTTTCGATGAATAACGAATAATTGATGACGTGATACGAGTACAGATGAGAAAATTTCACAGAATGAGTAAAGGTAGTCGATACCGCACACTGGCTTCTTGTGAATTGTCTCAGTGGTTGCAAGGTCGACGTCCTCCTCGTTCCGTATGTTATTTGTGTACAATCACAGCTCTCACCTTTAACATAACCGGTCGTTCCGTACACTATTCCTCATGAGTGCGCAGGAACTTTTAACACCACGTCGATCAGATTTTTGGATGTCTGCCATTCGTAATAGTAACGATTAGTAATAATTTCGAAATTACTCGATAATAACTGCATGACGTCATCATTACGATAGAAGATGAAAAAAGGTACGTCGTGTCTAACGAAAATGACCGTGAACAATAAATTCACTACTAAAAGTTGCTATCTTAACACCACAATACCTGCTTACGCTTTGATCAAACCTTGGGAGAATAAACCAAACTTGATATGGACTTAAATACAAAGAAAAAAAATTACATGCCAACGACCAATTTATTAGCAAAGATGGTTGATAAAGGTTCCATTTGCACTTAACGAAAAAGTTACAAAATTGAATTTCGCAACTAACAAAACCTCAACTATAAAAATGTTTCCCTTTCTTATACTTTTACTCAGAAAAAGAAAACTTCTTATATTCGGCTGGAGAAATAAATTGCTTAGAAATACGATAGTAAATAGTGGTTAAAAAAAGAATATCTTCAGTATTTATAGTTCAGCAAGATCAAGCACGCCCATCAGATCCTCTATTTATCCTGAATGATCAAACAGTAGCATAAAGCTGCTGATATGTCCTCTCTTTAGACAGGAGTCTTTCGATATAAAGGTATTTTTTAATTTTTAGGAAGAATCCATACGAACGAGTCATTCAGAATGTGCAAATCTCTGCTCACTCCATAAAATCTGACTTCATCTGGAAACAAACAAATTAAAGTTATTTAGTGCTTCACAATAATGTAAATTCGAGTTAATAATCGAAGCCGTTTGCTTTAAACTGCTGCGATACCATAATTTTTGTTTGAAAGATTCCGTATCATTAAAATACTACGTAATCAAATAGCTGAAAGGAGAAAACTCTTTCAACTTCTGAGTTATATTCCTAATAAATAGATGCAATAAATACTTAAGTGTCGATTTTTACTAATACTGAGGTTTGAACGAAAAGTTAAATCAGTATACGAAAATTGAAAAATCATTTAAAAAGTATTTATGGATGAATGAGGACGTTCCATTTTAAAATGAACAAGTTTACAACAGAAAGAATCCGTAGTCTTAAAATGAACGGTAACAAATTTATCGTTCTCAAGAGAAAGGAAAAACAAAAAACATTGAGGAACATTGAGGAAACAGATTTCATGATTCTTGCAATGCTTTTATCAAGTAAAAATAGACATAACTTTGAACGACATTTACCACATGTTAGTTCACACTATGATTATAACAGAATAGCATTAAAATTTCGTTCATCAGTCTACCCACTCTGAAGTAATTACTTGTATAAAATAGTAGTAATTGAAATACAAGTAGTTATTATCATTCATAATAATAGTAGATCGTCATATAATGCTAAATAGGAAACGAAGAAAATTTTCAAAACTAATAACAATCTGGTAGTGATTGATATACTAATGACATTTGATGTTTTGAGTTTTTCCTCATATTATGTCAACGTGACTTATTAAGTTACTTATAACGCTTTTGTCTTTAGTAATAAATTAAGTAATTTCCCTAAATCCAAATAACATCATGCTGCTATGCAGCTGGAAAAACTGAACTGTCAGGATAGCTTTCTAAATATATTATATTACGAGGAAATACAACAGTTCAAAATGCGATAATATTAAATAGAATAAGCGGATTGATGACACTAGACAACTGCTTTCAAGTCCAGTTTATAATCAAATAAAAAATATGAATAAGTATAAAAAATAAACAAATATTACATCCTTTAATCTTACCTACTTTACTTGTTAACAGTACTGAATGATCGTTGCCGAAGTCTTGGTCAGCAAACAATGGTTCTTATATTCACATTACCAACGTCTTACGTAGAATCGATTAAGTGTACATAAATAAATCGACTACTCAGCACTTCAAAAGTTTAAATACTTGAATTACCGCACATCCAACTGCTCCTGTTAGGAAAACTTTTCTTAGCAGAAGTAATCTCACATCATACATTGACATTTATTCAAGAATCCAGTAATATTCTTCAATCATGGCTATTCATTTGTAAAAAAGACTATCGCCTATGTGTAGCAACTTAAAATGTTAATAGGTAACGAACTCAGGTGTGCTCTTGACAAACGCTAAAACACAACACAATGTTTACAGTCAAAAATCCAGCTTAAAATAAACCAAGGTAGTAAAATTATACTTCTCTGGAAGAAATGTCATCAAGTGCGACGTATTGAGCTCGATTCAACGGCCCACAACTGCTAGCGACTACTTTACTTTTGAACAAAATAATGCACATTCAGGGCTATTCAGTCTTACCTATAGAGAAGAGCACACGTTACAAGTTACATGAGCAATAGGAAAGCTTCAATTCAAGATAAACAATTCTATTCAGTTCATTTTTATGTACATCTGCTGCTTAAACATTCTAATTTACTCGTCAGAAGACTGAATAGTGAAGGAGATTCTACAGATCCAAATGAACGTCTATATTTCGCATTCTGGTGAACCAAACTCGTAGTACTATCGCATCCGATGAATTAGTAACTGAATAATCGACAGAAAAAAAACAGGTACTATGGAAAAGAATGGTAATCTTAAGTGAATGTATAAACTCGCATTAAGTCATCAAGTCAGATTGAGCAAAGCCGAAATCCATTTTACACTGGTGTAGTACGCTTCAAGAGATTTTGGGTTTGATAGGATGTATGCACAGCTGGATTGGAATTTACAATTGTCCAGTTTTAAACACATACAAACAGTTATTTGCCAAAAACCACGAATTTTTGAAAGAGAAACCTAAACAACGAATTGAATTTCGCATAAATTCGACGTTTTCTTGTGTAAAAAAATTGCAAGAACGAAACGATCTGTCAAAATTTGCTAGCATTTGCAACTACGAATGCAGTGTCATATTTCTATAATTAATCATTAAAACTGTTCGACATACTACGAAGACTAAATAGGCCACCAACGCTCTTACTGAACCACCAATCATTTCATGTACAATAATTGTATCGTTTCATAACTGGAAGACATAAGATAAGTAAAGCAGAAAGCTCAGTTTTTTACAACATTACAAATTTTCAAGATTCTTACGCAAAAAATTAGTACACAATGAAGTGGGTTAAATCAGTTGGCCATTATAGTATCTGAGATACATTTGGAACTCTTACACTGAAAGCTGTGTGGATTTCCATCTTACAACACCATATTCTTATTTGCAAATGCCCTTCGCTTACAATTTCATAGTTTTCCCAGAAGATCTTCTCGACTATTAACAATGGAATCTTCTTCACCGTCGCTTAATCGACCACTTATTAACTAAAGTGAACGGTTTGGTCCCCACTGACGAATGAAAAGCTTAAAAATCAACTGAGAATAACCATTCGCATGCATTCCAGAGGATATGCTATCAAGTATGCTAAGTATACTACTTACTGAAAATGTACCATTCAAGCAAATACTTACTGATTATAATACAGGTAATCTTCTACACCATAAAATCAAAACAGTTCAATCTCATTGCTATCGCTTCGCAACAAACTGAAATGAGATATCAATGCATTATCACTAAATATTTAATTTAACAGATCAAACTGAAAACAATGAATCCCGTTGGTAACTATAAAAGAAGTTTAAGCACGTAAAAAAAAACCTCACACCGTCCTACCTACCTCCCTTTCATTGTGATCGGTATACGTAAGCTTTTCACTCTCAGTAGCAACAATATAATAATCTATTTAATAAACGTCGCACGAGCACTGTATCCACAAACGCGATTCCCTAACCACAATGTGATAACATGAACGATAAATTATCCACATGTACATTGTCTCGACTTGAAAGCAAAACGAACATTATAACATATTGGAAATACTACAATTTATTCACATGTTTTTCTTAATTGATTTGCTTTTACCTCGATACGTTGCAGAAATACGAGTACCACCACATTTCACATAAAAAATGATTGATAAATTTTAGCTCGATGGAAAGGAATAGATGCAGTTGAATAAATGGAAAGATCTCAAATGAAATATCGAACCAGTACGTCAGGTGATCGTTCAACAATCAATCCGAATACACTCAATAGGGATTCATTTAATGTTGATTATAATAAAGTGCGATACTAAGCGAACACTAAAAAGGAGATGTACTTCAAATTAGAACAACAGAACTATGGGTCCATAAAAAAAGCCGACGCTAGCCGATATTTTGAATTCCAAGACAAACGAAAACCTATAAAACTTTTCTGCAATGAGGATTAAAGAAAAAAACTTCTTGTCATCGGTTCGATTTGTATGGTGATGAATGCCGTCGAATAATATATTTATTATGCCATTCAGTTTCCAGTATTATCACTAAAGTTTATGAAAATATATTGTCGTTGCTCAACTGAATAAAAATGAAAAAAACTAGATGACGTACAGCTACATGTGACATAAATCAATTATTCTGTAAAATGTAAGTGGCTTCAGTCATTAAAGGTTAATGTCTCTTTTTAAACAACGACAGCTAACACTACATCAATTTCTACCTTGACCTAAGCAAAAGAAAATCGTCGATGAAAACCGGAAGTCCAGACGATTCCATCTAGTTCTAAATGCCAAAACGTAACCAAACATTTTATATGATAAACAGGTCCACCCCCAATTTGAAATGCTCAATAATTTAGAAAACGAATCATTGAAAGACAGATTGATCTGAAGTAATCAATTGGTGCGTTCGATTTCGAAGTTTTTTCAGACTACAAAACGTCCTTGTTTCTACCAACTTGGTCCCGAAGCGATTAATGACTATCAGTATATCTTTTTACTTTCTGTTATATAACACGTGTAGTTTGGTTGCACCTGATTAAATGTATATCTGTATAATATATGCTGCTCATGTATCACTGTTTATGTACACAGCTATTCTGGTATCTCCATTCAAAGAGAACTAAAATTTCTAATTGTCCATGTAATCTTAGATAGATCTGTATAATTTTTTTTTGAAACTATACAAATCTGTTGGTTGTAACGACTAGTGTGTTACTATTCTGCAGAAATATTTTCAGACATGAACCTCTGCATATGTTTATTAGCAGAGTTGTTTATGGTAGTTGTGGCTCCTCCACCTCAAAGAGTACAAGCAGAGCAAGAAGCTCTTAGTTTTAGACAGGTAAGTGTTATTTTACATTTGGAACTAGATTTTATATAGAGTAATGTGTGTGAGTTACCAATTTAAGTATATAGACCAATTTTATTGATGCTCCACGCACCCTATTTTAAGGGTTCCACTTCTAGTCCCAATGATGGTGCTGATTCTAACTCTAAGGAAAAAATTCACAACGGGCAGAAACCGGTTTGATATTTGTAAATAGAGGAAATCATTAAACTTTTATTATTATGGTTTTTGGATTTTTAGCTGTACGAGTTTACGTACTCGAAGTATCTTGGAGAAGTTGTGAGCATTCTTGAAAATGATCCTAAATTTTCTGAAAGGTTACGTGGAATGCCTGAAGCAGATGTCAAGGTACTGTTGCTCTGTTACTTTTTCATTTTCAAATCCTAATTGAATAAGGCTGGCAATATTGCTGATCACATTGATGACCTTGATGAACACGTCTTTGACAAATTAACAAAAGCAAAGCTCGATGAGATTGAGCGTTTGCGGCAGCAAATTCAAAAGCAAATTGAAGTGAGTTCTACTCTCCATTTCTTGTTTTGCCTTTCAAAAATTTTGTCTTAATTATGCAATTAAAGGATGATGGTGGTGCTCATAACGTGAAAATGCCTGAACATTTAGATGTCACAAATTGGGAGAAGTTTAGCAAAGAGGATTTGAGGAAATTAATTATCCGTGTGAGCATAGTGATTAGTCCTACTTCTGTTACAATGATCGCGTACTTTGTCGTATAAAGCTGTCCTCTTACTTACAGACCGTACAAGATATGGAGATTATGGACCAGGAGCGCAAAAAGAATTTCAAAGAATATGAAATGCAAAAGAAAGCAGAGGAGGATCACAAGTTAGCGCAAATGAATGAAGAGGCAAGAAGAACTTCATTAAGCCTTACTCCGGATACGTGCAATGATTGTGAATGAATTTCCTTCTGTTTGTATACTAAAAAGGTCTTTGTATTCATTTTTTATTTTCACTACTAATCATGTAACGTCAAGGAGCGGCAAAAGGCAATAAGAGAGGCTGAGGAGGCGAAAAAAAGACATAGCGACCATGAAAAAATGAAGCATCCAGGAAGCCGTGATCAATTAGAAGAAGTGTGGGAAGAGTCAGATCACGTTAGTGTACCAATTGGTTTTGATTTCTTTCAATTCTGATGATTTTGTTGTGCAAGGATGATATTTCCATATATCTATTAGTTGTGTAAGAATATAGTTTATTGTTGTATTCTTTAATATTACAGATGGATAAAGATTCATTTAATCCACGAACTTTTTTTGCTCTTCACGATTTGAATGGTGATGGTTATTGGAACGAAGATGAACTGGAAGCGCTTTTCCAGGTGGAACTCGAAAAAGTGTATAATGAAACAAATCCAGATGATGATCCTAGAGAGCGGTATTCTGTATTTTTTCAACTTTATTTAAACTGTATTATCTTTTTTGTTGGGATGACTTATATGCTGTATAGAATGGAAGAAATGTATCGAATGCGAGAGCATGTTACCAAGCAGATGGACAAGAATGGTGATCGCCTCATTTCTCTTGAAGAATTTTTGAGTGTTAGTTTTGTTGATCTTGTTGAGCACTACATGTTAATCCTTAATTGCTATTGTTTTTAGGACGCAGAAGCTCAGACTCCCAATGTAGATCCGGGATGGAAAGATCTTAGTGAAAATCAAGTGAGATATTGTCCGGGTTCTTTTTTTATTTGTTCTCCATTATTTTGTGTTTGATTGACTATTTTTAAGGTTTACACTGATGAAGAATTACGAGAATTTGAAAAAGAATATG
>KN716497.1:45421-57816 GCA_000816705.1 Dictyocaulus viviparus | reverse complement strand
CAACTGACGAACAGTCTTGTTCTACTAAATTTTGCTGCATATTATATGATTTCAAGTCACTTCCAGTAATAATGGCTTATACTTATACTCATCAACAACGGAAGAACTATCCAGATCTTTCTAATTTCCGAGGCAAAATGTACTGAAAGCTTGTCGGAAAAATTATGTCGACTATTTATTAGATGATATTACATATATTGATTGCGTTTTTTATTACATTATTGAGTTTAAGCCCACGTAGGTATAATGAAATTTTGGGAAAGAGCAAGAGTGAAAAAACAGATGGAAGATGATCAATCATCAAGAATCTTCACTTTTGAACAAAAGTTGTACGACAAATGCAAAATTATAAGTTTCTATGCTCACTCAATGTTTCCCTTGTTAATGTTAAGTGAATGTTTTATCAGCACTCGCCCGTCAATGGATTGGATCTGATGAGCGCCGATATAGCCATTACATTCAGTTAAGCTGATAATTACAGCATCACCCGATTTTTATAATCTTTCATAGCCACTTAATTTATTTTCTATAAACTCTGATAGGTTATAACTGATTTCTTCTTATATCCCTAATGATAGTGAGTGAATTAAACAACCTGGAATCATCGGTGGGGCTTGAATCTCTGTAGATCTCCGGTGTGCAATGTAGGTTCGGGTTCGAATCCCGCCTGACGTCGTAAATTTTGTGATTCACTCAGTATCATTAAGGATTTAAGGACAGAACCAATAATAATATTTCTTCACTATCAGATATTATGGGTCATAATACTATAGTATTAGATAACCCTTCATTCGCTTAAATAGAAACAGAAACTATTAATTATAAAAGCATCGCCTAAATTTCTACGATACTTTAAGCAGTAGATACAATACAAGCAATTCTTCGGAAAATTCTTGACAGTCAGTTCATCTATATTTTTCAAACGAGTGCAGAAATATGTGGAATTCTACTCGTTTCTTTAATCAACCGTACGTTTTTAGCGTTCATTTTTTCGTGAACTTTTCAGCTAAGAAGCGAAGAAATGTAATATTACGATGGTATAATAAGTTTATAAACTCACAGTCTCTTGACATTCCCACAGTGATGCACTTCTTGAATCGACATGCTTGACAACGATTTCGATTCTGTTTGTAGATTGGGCATACCCCATCTCTTAGACAACGATATTCCATACGTTTTTGGATACTTCGTCGGAAAAAACCCTATAGAAATCATTTACACAGAGTGCACTACAACTGTGAAAAGCGTCATAGTTTCTTTGGTGAAAGCACCTCTTACATCTTCATCAATATCGTTTCCCAGACATTGGAATCATTCGCTTTACTGGTTTACATCAGATCAAATATTTTTACAAAAAATTGTGTACGTTTACCATAAAAATTCACGTTAAAAATTCATATTGATGCCATGAAATTTGCATAAGTCCAGCTTCCGCTTACGCCAATAATGATGATGACGTAATGTAATTAAATGAATGCTACTATATCTATCATATATGTCAAATTCTCAAAAACTAAACAGATATGTAAAAACTTATTTGTTAGAAACGTTAGTTCTTTATAAAACATATTTGATCGAGTTTTAGGTAATTGTTAGAGGGTTAAACGTTCCTTGTTAGAACATTTTCCATGAGCAAATCACTTGCTAGTGACTCAGTTTATGGTAGAATTAATTATAAATGGTCAAATTAAGAATTTCTCTTTATGCTATGTTCTTATAGAATGTTCACTGGTCTTGTTTTTATAAGTGAATGAACACGACCATCAAAAATCCTCATTAAAGCACTAAGGAGTTTTTTCCTTTATGTTCGAGTAGTAATATAACGAGTTAGATGTTTAAATTTTTCAATAATATATGAATATTCGATCAATAAATATTCTCGTTTATTTTAAGCGATCGATCGATAATTAGCTGTAAGTCTGCGAATTTTGGCAGGCGGTAGGCGAACGGTGTGGTTACGCAACCTGGACAGAAGAGATAGTGATGATGTAGTATGTTGAAAACGGAGAGCGCCAAACAATCAGACATACAGCCTTATTAATTTGTCATCTCTGGCACCGGTTGAGAATAATTGTAGAATGAACTATTCATTTTTCTATACTGTAAACCACTCATAGAAGAACTGTAAAGTGAAGCAATGTTTTTTTTTCAATTTACAATAAAATGTTCCGTAAATGAGATGGTTTTCCGGAAAGTAACAGCTTAAAACCACAAATAATCCCTCATCTCTCTAAAGTCGATATCCGCATATGAAGAAAGTCATTATCGCTTCTGATAATACTAAGATTATAACGATTAAGATTCTTATTCATATTGAAACTTATTAGCTCCTACATCGACAGAATATTGATAAAAGTATTATCTAAAGAACTTGATGTATAGATATTGATAGGTATGAAACGATGAAAAGTGGTATATTGAATGAAATTTGCAAAAAATCACATGAATACCTCTTGAATTCGACAAAAAGAAATAATTCTCGGTGTATCGCACAAATTCTTACCTTACAACCTTCACATGACGTGACTCCATAGTGATAACCACTAGCTTTATCTCCACACACTTTGCATATTAGTATCGCTTTACCACCAACTGGTACCAGTAATCCCGAAGGTTGTGGAGAAGATCGCTCTAGAATATGTCACATGTTGTAGCTGGGTCTAGCAAAACAAATGGGAAAAATTACCATGGAATGGAAAAACCTATGAATTTCTACCACGTTTAAACGAATCACTTATATCAACTAAACGCATTCATAATGTTGCTTTGGAAGTACTGCTTATCTTAATGCAGTTGTAAATCAATAATAAATGAAGGGAAATAGAGCTTGGGTTTGACTGTTCAATTTTTTTTTTCGTCAATTTCATGATTAAAAAGTACGAGTCTGTCTACTTGAACGGACTAGTTTTGCGCATTGAATGCCTTATAGTTCAAGAGGTTGGATCATGTTTGACAAAAATCAGGTTTTCGGTACAATACAGTGATCATTCATCAAATTACGGTTATGCATTTTATCATATACATTCAGAACGTTCATTTTATTCATTGACGGTTAATGATTTGATTAATCAATACAGATGTTTTGCATGTGTGCGTAGGAATGGTGATTGCGCAACTGGACGCGTCCCAGATTTGAGCTGTTCCTCGACTAACCCTCTCGTCGACGATTTATGACACCTCACATATATTTCACCAGACACCAAAAAAATCCTTATTTATGTTTAGAATCTTTCAGATAATAAATAGTTTGGCGTCTATCATTGATTACGGCGACAAGAAGACTAGATCAGTAAGCACTAACTGGCACTCACCGTTATTATTTACCCCGTTATCAGAAAAAGACGTATGAACTGGGAAATCAGATTGTGTAGGAAAGATGACTTGTTCTGTGAAAAACGAGGATTCCTGTTTGTACGGTCGATACGGAAAAGCATTTCCTTCGTCTGACAATTGATTTGCTATTGATGGACTATACAGTGATGAAGCCTAAAGGGCAACTGTAGGATGACTAAACTAAATTAAGTGCTTTTAATAGATTATTCAAATGATAGATGAAAACCTCATATGAAGAATAGCTGTGAGGTATCCAAGCTTGTGAGGGACTCGGTTTTTCCGTTTTTACACAGATCATTTGCGCAGAGTTTGACATTTGAGACGGTCGGTAATCGGAAGAAATATCGCTTATGCTTGAAAACTCATAGAATGACGATGAGACTCGTGATGACGAAGGCGAACGGGCGGCAGAAAATCCATCAAAACTCATACCTAAATGTTAAGTGTGAGCTGTCTTATATTAAGTGGAACAGAACACTCATGAGAAAATGATAAAATTAATATCGTTTCATGAACTACAAAACTTGATCGTTCATAAGAAGCAATTTTTTATCACGCCACACAAAAAAAATTGAATAGAAATAAAAACAATTATAGGTCTTGTTTTTTGATCAAATAAGCTAGGAAGTGATTGCTGGTGTGAGGTTGAGCTGGTAACGCACAGTATGGTCCCGACCAAGAGGGCGTGGCAACCGTGAGCGTTGTACCCAACAATCATTTAATGAGCAAGTTTGCATAATCACATAACTTACTATTATTCTCTATCTCTCTATTGAACATTACTCGAATCAAATGATCGATAATTTATGATCTTGAAAAATATTTGTGATTTCATGGATAACAAAAAACAATCTTCGATTTATGACACGGTCTCGGTGGACTTTCATCAGAGACAAAACTAGTTGTTTTTATCAACGTTATTGATTATATTAAAAGACTATACTACATTTGTTGAAGGACATCAGTTGTGTGGAGGAAAAGAAAAGGAACCGAGTTAAATTCAAATTCAGTGATTAAGATGGTTATTGATTACTGTGATAGTGCAGGTACCTTCGTGACAGGCGTAGCATTGCTCATGTTGTTTTTGATTAATTTGTTCGTGATAAGTAAACGCTATTCCGACCATTTAGATGGTTTTTCCGATGGAAACATTCATAACGAGCTTTAATCATCTACTGATAATTGATAAATGATATCATGTATTTTTTATTTTCAAATCTGTGAATGAGCCGTAAAAAAAAAGAACAAGAGTTTTAATCATAACCGTGCGAAAAAAATGAACGAAAAGTGGCTACTATCACATCTAAGGTACAATGATTAATAGCCTATTAATTTCCCAAAGTCTCATAGTACATATCACATTACTGATACTATTCATCTAGCAATAATAAATTACTGTAATCACAGACAACGGGTAGTTGAACGGTGTTGATGAACACCATTATCATATCCGACCTATCGATTCTGATATCAAATGATAAAAACGATTTGTAAATAGCATTATCATACGTACCCATTCATTCTAATCACCACAACATCGTTTCATCACTGAAACAAATGGGCGGTTCTTAAGTTCTACTACACGAGAAACAAAAACTCTAGAAAATCAATACGATCGAATTCGAATGTTTACGAAATGATTCGGTAATTATTTTTGTATTTTATTTACATTTTTTTACCTATATAAATTATGTGCTTCGAGTTTAGTGTTAGCATACTGGTAAATATAATTATATTGCATAGTATTAGATTATGCAAAAACCTCGAAGAGTTCATAACAACTCATTTTCACTCATTGATAATTTCAATTTCATTCATTTTACATTATATTGCTTATATTTAAAATTAACATATTTTTAGTATTGATAGTCGCAAATTTAATTTGACAAATAATACAAAGAAAAGGACTCCATAAGAAATACGTAGAGTGTTGAAAACTGAAATATTATTAAATAATATGCTTATTTATTTTATCACTTATATCATATCAATTATCTTAATGATTAAAATGATGTTGTTATGTTTTGTTAACCTCATAAAAGAGGACTACGTTCATACTCACTTCTAGCCTTACAAAAGTTCATAGAAAAAACATCAATACTCTCTTCTTTTATATCTATTAACTATAACGACGATTATCTGCTCTGATGACTCGTTAATGTTCTTTTCATGGTTTTATCAGTTTACCTAGAGGGAAAATTATGTGCCTATCAACTAAAGTTTACTGTAGTTTCTTGTAAAAACAGATATTTTTACTTATTATATTAAATCCCCCTATAATGATGATTCAAGAAATTTTTATCGATTTTATAGCTCCCACATGTTTATAAATTTTTATAAATTAGTGTTATAATAACAATGACTATTTCGATCTTTACACTTTATAATAGTTGGACTTATCGGACAACGAATTTCGCGATCAGATCAAACACGACTAGTACTGTTTAATCGGCCTTTTAATAAAAATCAAAATAACAAAAATGAGACGAATATGAAGCTATTAAATCTTAGAACTTTAATTATTTTTCTTTTTGAACTACAGTAGACGTATCACCTCGAAAATATTGTTACCGCCATTCCACAGCCATTCCAAATCAGGTCGTTCCATCATAAGATCGAACGGAAGAGTCTGCTACCGTTTCCTTTTCATTTTTTCCTCATCCTTTCAAAGCGTCAATGAAAAATCAAGCTGACTAATGATGAGAAATGTAAAAATAGAAAGAAAAATAGAAATAATAAAAAACAATTCTGTTCATGTGTTTTTTTATCATCGAAAACTTTATTCATTTTTTTTCAATCAGCGATTATTTCATAAATTTGATTTCTACCACTGTTGAAAGTAACCACCACATAGTTAAATTTAATAGTCATTTTTTCTTTTAGCGTTACATCAGCACAATGAGTAAATGAGGATCATGCAGTTCTATGCATAAAATAGTTACCGGAGTCTAGCCAGATTTTTCTGCGATGACATTCATTTTTTTATACTCGCTTATATATTTGATAAATAAAGTTTTTAAAAGTAATTTGTTTTAAAGAGACAGTTGATACCACAGGTGCTGAAGATGAACCTCAAAGAGGACTCTGAACTGTCGACCTACTATATCGTTGGTTTTCAAGTGAGCACATCCAGATTTCTAAAACATACAAGACGTGATTTCTTTCCAAGGTATAAAAGTAGTGAAAATTAGTAGATATAAAATAAAGAATGTGAATAGCCTTCGTTAGATGGAAAAAAAAATGAAGTAGAATGAATATTTAGAAATGACTAGCAGAAATATTTTGTACTCTATTGTGACAGGAAGTTTCAATATTTGACGAGCACAACATACCTTGATATTAACCTCGACGTCTCCCACAACAAAATTACATTGTCATATAATGAGAAGATATTATGACACATGGACAAAACGAGCCGTAGAACACCATAGTCATCCTGAACAATCACCTGCAAAGTGAGAGGACACAAATCTGGTTAGCGTTGAGAAGCTGTATTTAAAATTCTTGATGAATTCAGTATCGCGGAAGGTGTCGCGCTGATACCACTATGAGCAAAGAAGACCAACATTACGTATAAAGAAAGCAGGAGAAAGAAATGAAGGGAAAAACTGATGGGATCACCACAATGTTAGAATAGATGCTTTCCATTTCACAAATGTCTTCGTTATTCTTTGTAAGATGTGCTGAATTCAACAATTAGAATTTCGTTATTTCAAATTCGCTGAGTAGACGTTCTCATGGGAATTCATTTTATCATTAATCTTAAGAACAATGAGTGAGAGTGAAGAGATTGAGCAGCCGAATTTCAGGTATTTTTGTAAAGGTTCTATATTCTCGTGATTTACAAATTATCTCCACATTATTTTACTGTCTACAACAATTACAATGAAAAAAAACTCAAGGATAAGAGGGAACTGACTCATCAAGCGAATTTTGCGCACGTTTAATTATTCAGTAATTGACACATTATAAAAGTATCTTTTATACTTACGATTTTTTTCCTGTCACACGATAAAAGCGTGCTGCTGGTCGTAATAAAATTTTCCATATAGTTAGCCTAATGGCTGAACCACATAAGAAATTACAGTATATCTTTAAATCATAGAAAGATGGATTTGTCATTGCATCAGAAAGAAACAGACTTTAACAAATCTCTGATATCGATAAACAACAAAATAATGTACACAGTTTTTTTTTTGTAATGGGAACTTTTCGTTGTTTTCTTCTTGTCTTAATGTATCTCAATCAATAAACAAAACATAGGAATGGAATTTCACAAAAGATATACGATAACATGAGATTCATATAGACCTTTTAAAGAAGCCGACAAACAACTGACGTTTTGGGACCGTCCCGATCACCTGTTTCGGCTAAACGGTCATCTTAGTGGTCTGCTATACAGCTGTAGCACAAAGCATATATGAGTATAACACTAGAAACAACAAAAGAATGTAAAACACAAGACAATAAATAATCTTTTGACTGATGCTGATGAGCAAAATATGAGAAGCTGAATCATAACGAAGTTAATAAAGTTATAGATGTTTTTCCTCATAAATAAAGTTAACAGTGTGAAGTGATAAACGAGGATATGTTGATAAAAATGAAAAAAAGCTCAAAATTTAGTCTTCCTGAAAGGGCGCAGAAGTGATCAGTTCGTGGCCGCCCCCCAGGCCTACCAAGCCCGCCATCCCTCCGGGGTCGGTAAATTGGTACCAGAGGAGTCTGGGTAAGATAACTGGCACTGACTTGGTTAAGAGTGGTCAACTGAAGTCATTGTATAGACCAGGCACGCATTCAACCACCTCCACGATATCACGTTGAACATGAATGCGGGGGCGCATCCCACCACAAGGGATTGATCAACGCCAAAAATTATCTTAATTATCCAAATTAATTTTTATTAGAGCTTTACAGTATCAGTTCTACTTTTTAGTTTGCCTGCACATTGTAGTAGTAGTAGTAATGTTTATTGTTGCTGATTATCTAGAATGCATAAGAGTGATTCTATAGTGTTTTTGTAAGTGCTTTATAAAGTGACTTAAAAGATTAAAAGTGACTTCAATTGCCCCAATTAAAATCCTAACTGTGGGTGTGAGTTTCATTGAGAAAGTGATATCACTATGAATCTATATTGATGCAAAAAAATCAAAAAGTTAGTGCCAAAAATTTTTTTTGGAAATTCCTTGCTGCAGATCATGCGAATCGGCCATCGAACTTTGTTTTCAATTTCGGATGGCTTCTCCTCGAGCGTGGTATAAAACAGATAATGGTGATGCTCTGGTAATTCAACCTCTGTGCTGAAGTTGGGAAAGCACTCTATATCAAGTTTTCCCAATTTCAATATGAGGATTATGGCACCACCGACATAACAGAACACTTATTTCCAAACAGGCAAATATGAGAATTGCCTAAGAGTTTACATCAATCTCTTTGACATCCAAGTCCGCCCACCTCCGTATGGAAGGAGGCAACGCCTTCCTTGAAATACTTCCCAATCGAATCTCCTATTTTGTTCCTTTTTTCTTATACAGCATCCGAACAATAGATGATTAAATCAAAATATTCTGAAAATCTATTCGCTATACGTTCATACACCACCTCAGCTTTTTACATGTTACTGTCGGATTACAAAACTTTAAGTCTATAAAAAATTTACAGAGTCGTGTTACTGCAGAAATGCTGCGCCAATGAGAATGGCAACTCTCGTGCAATCCGATCGATTTCTGTTGCCTTTAGGCTTTTCACACCAATCATTGGTGACGGCTTTTCGTAAGACAGACGAAGAACGGCTACATGAGCAAACAGCTTACAAAAAAAATAGAGCACGGTAGCTCAAATTCACACATTCAAAGTGGTGGCTGAACAAAACTTGATGTGTCGAAGTCGTGGTGCGTCTGAGCGATGATAATGGGACAGAAGCAGTAAGTAAGTGCGTTCAATTGGAAATTAAACGTACTACTTGAAGAAAAAAGAACAAAACTAATCTAATTACTAGATATTTCTACGTAGGATTTAGGTAAAGACAAATGATAATTATCGAATTCTTTCAGTAAAAATAATACAAGGCTAGTGTCTTACACAAGGGAAAATAATATATAAACTCCGACACTCACAACTTTGTCACGACTAGCGATAAAAAATAAAAGCTGTTGATAAAAGTTACACGAATGAAGGTGATTCTACCTATTGGATTAAATCGTAATCAAAATCTGTTTAAATTTAAAATGTAAACTTTTTTAATACCTCAGTAGACTCTCAAAAATGTTATGAGCATTCGTAAGTACTGAATGGAATTGTACCGCATGTGGTTCAAGTGGGAAAGACGAAATGAAATTCGTGACATCGGTGAAACGTTTATACAAAACAACTAACGAGTTCTTTTATTAGCATAATTGAATTCTAGCAATGTGATTTTTTTTCAGTACTAAATAGATGTCGCCTTAATAATAAAGTACCACAATTTTTGCGTAGTGGAAGACAATTAAAAACTTATTACTGCAAATCGAAAACGAAACGGAAGTTCTACTGATGCCTGCTGGACTCTATTAATAATGAACAGAAATCCAGGTAATCCAGAAAATAAACTATTTACTATGAGATCCAGTAAATCACTCATAACGGCTTCAAGTCATTTTCATGTTAAATAATGTTTGTTGAAAAAAAAGTGAATACTTTCGAATCATGAAAGTGATCTGAATATATATAATATAAATGACTATAAGATTTGGAAAACTCTATAAATTCCCGATAATATTTCTTTTAATATTCTTTAGAGAGCGCGCAACGTATTACTACGAAACAAGAATATTTATCCTCAGAGGTTATCAACTCTTAGTTCTAACAACTTTTGAGTCTTATATTATTTCTTCATCACAAATGCCATGTTTTTTATTTCAAGATGGCACAATTCTTTTTTCGAATTCTTGAAAACATGACAAAAAAAAATGAAGCTTGGTAGCTTCCTACTCACCACTTACCAAGTAAACACACTTCTTATCTATCACGAAAGCAAATTTGAATGATGGACCATCGTTCAACAAAAGACGACATTTTAATTAGAAGCTTTAAAGGAAAAAAAAAGGAGCAGAAGCGTTGAAGACATTAACTGAATGAGATTTCACAGACCTCATCACAATCAAATAAATATTTGTCGGAAAGAAAAAACCTACTGACCCGATACGATAAGTGCTAGGTGAATCAAAACATAGGAGATAAGATATGAAGCATAAAGTCTGTCTTTAGCTGTTCTTAATCACTATAGTTCGTGAACGCATTCGTTAAAAAATCTTTTTTCTAGTGACGTCATTGCAGAGGTAAGCTTTTGAAAACGTTTCTTTTTTCTAAAATTTTTCTATTAAATGTATGTAAAACAAATACCATATTTTAAATTATAAATATTATGATTTGAAGAGTATTCGAATGACAAATTACGATTATTCAGAGAGCAGACACCAATTTTTTAATACTGATGGAGATTTTTGAACTTGTAACGTTGTTTACGATTTCAAATGCTGCAAAAATTTTATTTAATGGTATGCATTCATCAGATAGTCATATTGCAAGTATGATACCGTTTGCCAGCAGGTTTGTATTACATTTAGTTTACTTTTAACCAGAAATGTTCTCTGTATAGAAAAGTTACAAAGAATACGTTTGAGGAAAACTCCTGAGTTACTTGCAATATTGTCGTTTTTTTCCTTCTTCATCTTCATTATACGTTTTTGATAAGAGAAAGAATTCCCCTTCCTCAACAGAATGTCTCAAGAAAATCATACAGTGCACATTTTGGAGACGAATACGAAGTCGACACATTACAACTATCCGGCTAATATCACGTTCACCCATATACAACTAAACAGTAAGTCGAATTTCATACTTCTAACATGCACAATAGCAGGAAATTAAACTAAGATAAAATTAGATAAGCTTTGGTGTTGATTAATCCTTTGTGACGGGATACGCCTACGCATTCGTGTTCAGCGTGATGCCATGGAGGTTGAATAGGGCCTAGTTTATACACTCACTTGAGTTGGTCACTTTTCACCAAGTTAGTGATTTTTATGTTATCCAGATTTTTCTGGGCACAATTAACCGACTCCGGAAGGTTGGCGAGCTTGATAGGGTTGGGGGCCAGGCTTAGAACCTGTCTCTCTGGCCAGCGTATCACTGCTGCATTTTCACCACTGCGCTACGCAATCTAACGCCGTATGCATATATAATTATGAGGGTGCCTAGAGCAGCTGTACGAGGTGACGCGCTATTGCGCAAAGCGTTAAAACCTGACTCCAGGTTAATTAAACTTTTCGTCCATTCAATGTCTATGAATTGGTAGTTGGTATTAGGGTAATATGAGAAGACAAGCAGCAGCGACTTTAAAGTGATTAGCTACCGAAAGTAAATATATATTTTCTTTTCAGAAGATCCCTTTTTCATAAACTATGTCAGTGCAATATGGACAAAAATTTTCGGACCAATAGAATTTCCACGAATTTGGGAAACTGGAGACAAAGCATTTCTTGAAATGCTAAAAAATCATTCCAATAAGGTGGAGTTCAGTTCATTAATGTGATCTTCCAATCAATGTTAAAGAAATACTACTAAAATTTTCCGACTTTAAAAAAATTATGCGCGTATGGAAATCATTTAGATGGATATTATATTAAATCAAACATGGGATCTGGTGATTGCTGATGAATTATTTTCGGTGTCATCATATGCATTGGCCATCAAAGCTCTGTTGAATGGAAAAGCATTTATAACTCTCAGCACGTGTATTCCGACAAATCTTTTGAAATATCATCTTTCTCTCGGTAAGTTCAACGAAGAATCTAAAATGTAAAAAAATCACAATCAATTCAAAGTCATCTCAAAACATTTGAGATTTGTGAATCAACAAGAACCACATGAAAACTTACCACTCACTTCATTGATAACGGAGATATCCCGGAAGCACGAATAACTTCGGGATAAGATTACAATAAAAAGGATAGAGCACGATTACAAATTAGTAATTTTTTTCGTAAAATTCAGTATACAAAGTTCTAGTATTTACAAATTAC
>KN716497.1:20847-35273 GCA_000816705.1 Dictyocaulus viviparus | reverse complement strand
CTTTACGGTTACCAACAAAAAATTATAATCGAAACGATTTTCTCATTAGGCTTTTTTGCTTTATAAGAATTCTTATACTTATAAAAATAACAAAAATACCGCATTATTTTTATGTGAATTGTTGTGGAGCTTAAAATAACGCTAATATTTATAAGATAAGATAAGATAATTGTTGGCGTTGATCAATCCCTTGTGGTGGGATTGCACCCCCGCATTCATGTTCAACGTGATATCGTGGAGGTGGTTGAATGCGTGCCTGGTCTATACAATGACTTGAGTTGACCATTCTTCACCAAGTCAGTGTCAGTTATCTTACCCAGACTCCTCTGGTACCAATTTACCGACCCCGGAGGGATGGCGGGCTTGGTAGGCCTGGGGGGCGGCCACGAACTGAATCGGCCGGCGTGTCACTGCGGCACCTCCACCACTGAGCCACTGCGCCCCCCTCGAAAGCATGATAAATTAATAAAACATAAAAACACAATTACCTCTCCAGTTTCCACTATCCCATTTCCACACTTAGCATCACCAACTGCTTTCTCTGGAGGATTTTTCAGGCACAAATCCATACCACGATTAAAACTGTTGTAAAGATAACGTAGGCTACAGTCTGACCAGAATGACGGAGGTGAAGCTCTAAATAGCAAATCTGAATCTAAATTGGAAAGTTCAGGATTCTGAGTAGGACACTAACAAACCCAGTTGATGGAGCCATAACACACTGATTTCCTGGGCAGTTACATGTTGTTCCATAGTCAACATCGTGTTCCATTCCAAAATTATGTCCCATTTCATGAGCTACTGTAGCAGCCACAATAGCTGCATTGTTACTATGATCCTATACAACATGTTTGTTGACTCGTAAACCGGTTTCAGAAACAGGTACATGTAGATATGATAAATTTAAGCAAACACAAACCACGTCAACTCCACCAGAATAATCGTACGAGCACATCGTTCCTTTGAAAGCTTTGCCAACAACGTTTGATTCAAATCGAATATCACTGCAATGAGAGAAAAAGTTTCACTTGAAAAGAAAATGTTTTAAATATATGAATTTTACGTTAGTAAATGCGCATTGTCATTAGGATGAGTTTTGATAATCTCTTTACGATAATTAAGAAAACGATCCAGAGTGCGATCTCCACTTGTTGCAATCTCAAACTTGTCTCCATCTTTCCAAATATCTATCCATACCAATGTAATGCGTATATTTAAAGGATAATATAGCTGAAAACGATACAATATTAACAATATACAGTGCAGCAATGGTTCACTGAACAAAAGAACGAAGAATGCTGACCGCGTTGACATGATGAGCGATAGTTTGGAGATATTCGTTCACCTTTCCTTCATCCTTGTCGTATTTCGCATACTAAAATCAAATTGCAAGCGATACGAATAAATAGAAACCATGTGTTATTGAGAATATAGAAAATTTACATAAACTTTGTGCAAATGTTTGCAATTCAATTTGATTTTAAGTCTATCAACTTGAAAATAAAAAAATAAAATAGTATGAAAATTATGATTAAGAGAAGTAAGACGGATTGAACAAGAGTTTTGCCATGAAAAAAAAAACATAAAAAACGAACAACGACTTAAACAAAGATGTAAATTGAAACCAAAATTGTAGTAGGAAAAGGGAAGCCTATATTTCCTGTTAACCAGATTTTGAAGAAATAAACCGAAAAAAAATGGCATTGCAATGAAGCAAGTTCTTCAAAGGTATAACACACTTTGAAATTACATATACATTTCATTCCTCACAAATACACATAAAAGTGGAGCAACGTTCAAAATATCTGAAGAACAATATAAGATGCACTCAGCCAAAAATAATTAGAAATCGACCTATACCATTAGATTTGGTAAATAAAAAACCATCAGTATTCCATTTTACATATTAAGTAATAATGAAAATAGCAATAATTATTATAGTAGTTCCAATAAAGCCAATAGCAACAATTACAACGTTTCAGTAGGAGAAATTTCTTACCACAGAATAATCGGCAACAAGAGCAAGTTCGACATAACGCCACTTCCCATCATTAAATTCAGAATAATACTTCGGCAGCATATTCGCTTTAGTTTTCGCATCTCTTTTTATTCGGCTTGTTAGTACTGAAACAATTACTTTTTGCACCTGAATTATTCACTACATTACAAATAAACCTATCTTAAAATGACCCTTTGGAAAACAAAAATCCAACACAGACCGTACGTACTTCAAAATAAAACTAAGATAACGTAAACATACCACAATTATCAACTGCTTGTGGTAGTAAAACAAAATCAGTCGAGTTTCTTACATCGAGAATAAAGTAATTGGAACCCGTGGATAAAATACCCGATATTGAAGAAAAAGAGCAAGCACTTAGAGTATTTAACACACCAACAACTGCTTCTTCAAAATGGCAAGATTTCGCCTTAAATATGTATGGTGGAGATGAGCGACATAAAATAAAAGATCCACCTTGAACTCAAAAATGAACGAATGAACACACAAAATTATATGACACAGAAGAAATGAACTCACGCGAGAGTAACCCAATGGCAAATCCCTAAATAAAATAATGCACTATACAAAACACCACTTAATCAATATTTTTTCGAAATTAAAAGGTGTAACATTAACACAATTTAATTATTCTTTTGTGTGCAACCGAATATCAATACTAGTTCGTACTTTTAAAGAGAAATGAAACTCACTTGACACGTACGAATAACGCGTCAATATAATCACCGGAGGGACTACTGAAGGTTAGAGGAAGAATCGAATTATGCTCTGCAGTAGTGACTAAAGATGATGGGCTAAGGAGCTGGTTCCCTCGAAAAAAAACACGTATATGACACTCCATTATTAGTTATTACAGTGAATACATCTGAAAAGGATATCAGATTACAGAAATGAAAATTTGGAAAGACGATAACTTGTAGAAAAAAAGACAAAATAGTAGAACTACGAAGGTGATAGTGACGCGACAATGTATGTTATGAATCACATGACAAACATGTATATCAGTAATTTGCGATATGAATCCATTCCGCTATAATCAACACTAGTCATGATTAAAAACAAGCAAAAATCGTTATAAATAAAAAGAAACGTAGTGGTTGAATGCGTTTAACTGCAATAGCTGCTTTCGTTCAGTAAGAATCAAGGCCAAGTGAGAGGCGAACTAACACTGAAAACGCTTTACGACCGTGGGCGTGTGTTCATGTTTTATGCTCGATAGTCCGCATAGTGGACCACAAGGACATCTGAAGGGCAAATGAGTCATATATTCCTCTTGACCGGATGCAATAGCACTTGTTCTTCGATGCTATTACACTATGATATCACATTGATTACAGCAATTTTCAGTGTTGTAACTTTTCTCCACAATTGTTCGCTTATTATCGTCCAACAAATCGTTTATGATGACCACAAAGCCGTAGACGTTAATAATTAAATCGTACATTTCCTCCTGTATAGTAAGACAGCCAGTTATGTTATCTACGCTTCGATCATTTGTTTTCTTCTTTATCGTTCTTGTCCTTTTTAATCCATTTACAATCAATCAGGTTTTAAACGCAAGCCACTCAGCCAATGAATTTCCCAACATATCCCCTCGTCATCGAATTTCCCAACATGATCCCCTCGTCATCGGTTTCTTTGTTCGTCTTTGTGAGTTTTATAAAATGTTACCCTACTGTAATATGTTAAAAACAACCCTCAATCTCTGATTTAATTCTTCCCACCATAGACGTATTTACTACAGTATATCTTTAAAAATTTTATAACTTGCATTGAGCCATGATGATTATAAGGAAATATATTTGTTTTAAAGCTATGATATATAAGTAGCATTCAGTACAGAACAACAAAAATCATAAAATCAATGAAACATATATTACAGAGCAATCAGAATACATATTCTTTCAAGTTACATTTCTACAACTAATTTGCATATAGTTATTACACTTTTCACAAAAAACAGAAATAAAAATTCAATACTCTGTAATTCATATAACCAAATATGATATGCTATGGGGTCAAGGCTTTTAGTACAACTCGTATTCGACGTGTGACAATTCTTGTTCGAATAGTTAATAAGGCGAATGTACAGTGCAACTGAATATTTACAATAAGCTGACCTAAAATAGGGAGTATTATGCTAGTAAAATGTACTTGTTTTTATTTTTTAACTACTTATACTGTACTACGAAAACAACTTGCATGCCATCACATATACTGAGTACAATATGAAACCGGTGCAGTACGACCAGCATTAATGTAGTACTTGTGCCACACTCAGTTACCAACAAACTCTACGAAAACCACTTGTTCGAGAAATAATCATTAGAAGAAAAACATAGTAGAAAATAAACATTAAGGAAACTTAGGCACCTATTGGGTCTTTTTCGTGAACACTTGAGATATTCTATATACAATTTCTTACTAGAATAATTTCATGTTAAAAATCAGTGGATACGAGCTGGCATGACTGGTGTCGAGGCAATCGTTCCACTCATAGAGATACCATAAAACCGCTCTTGGGCTTCCATTTCTTCTTGGAAACGGCTCTCCAATAACTGAGAATATTTTGAATCAATTATTTCGCAGAATAATAAAAAAATTACGTGTAGCGGAAATATTTTGAAATTTTCTGACCAGTTTCCTAGGAGCTAAGTCAGCTTGCCACTGCTCCCTCATACTGAAATATTTCGACTCATGTTCTTGCATAGTGTTACGTTCCTTTTCCAGCAACTGCTTCCTTTTCTCATTCTGCATTTCATCTAATTCATTTATCTGAATAATATCCTTTACCTTTGAGAAACGGAATTCGTACGCTCTTCTTGACCGCGAACGTTTCAAACGTTCACTTCAAATAATTGCAACTAATGTCTAACCGCTTGCTGATGTCTTTCCTTCATTTGCGCAATTTTCTTCGCAGATTTCATGTCGTGTTCTTCTAAGGCATTTCTGATCCGCATATTTTCATGTTCATCAAAGCGTCTAAGTTTCTCGCTCATTTCAGCAGGAGTCATAGACTATAATGAATTGTTGAGAGCGAGTCAAAGTTTTCCGAAAAATATTGTGGCCACTCTCTACTACCTGCATGCTTATTCGAAGACTTTCTTTGAACATAACGCTGCGTGTTTTTTGCTTCATTCCTTAGCATTTTTGGTAGTTTCTTGCGGTCCGCAGCAAGTGCACGAACTAGCTCTTCCTCTTCTTCCTGAACTTATAACTAAATTAACCAAGATATCACTTTTCTTCCTTCTAAGAACTTGTGAAATTATCCACATATAGCATAGAAATGTTCTTTCTAAGAAAACACAATATTGTCTTACAAATTACGTGGTGCAAATATGATAGGAGAAACCTGGTTGATCTTTTGAGCCTGTGCTAATTCTTTCTGATGTCGCGCAAGCATTTGAGTTCGAAGTAAGAAATATTCATCTTTGAACAATTTCCGATGTAATACATACCTGAGAAATAAATTTTCTTCAGGAAAAGACCATCACAAAATGTATAGACCTACTTTTCTCCCATCTGTTTCTCTTCGAGCTCCCAATCACTATTTTCTTTCGCTCTAAGCAGAAGATGTTTCTGCATCAAGAATTGACGTTCAAGTGCTGCCATTTTTTCCTTGAAGGAATGTGTTTGAGTATCAAAATAATGGCTGAAAGATGTTTAGAATACCTTATGCTTTTGGGTTAATCTGGCAAAATTGTTCTCTGCATTCTTTTGCAGTTGCATAATGAAATCAGCTTCCTGAAAAAAAAAACTACCCTAGATGTTTCTACGAAAAAATTTATGACTGCTCTACAAAATGTTCTCAGAACTCATGACTCACCTTTACTTGGTTATCATGTTCCATTTGGTCTTTCTTAATCCTAACCGCATCCTTCCGACGTTGACGTGGGAGCATCTCCATCTCTTGCTTCATTATCTTCATTTCTTGTTTGAGGCGTTCTTTAAAAGCTCGCAGATCCTTCTCCTGAAAAAAGTAGTTAGATTTTGTGTAAAGAAACTTGTTATAACAGATTATTGTATTAACGAATAATTATGATATGAAAGGAAGAAAATTAACGACACAACACGATACCTGCTCATACTTCACCCGTTTTTGAGCTTGCTTCATTTCTTCTTCTTGCACTTTTTCTGCTTCTTCAATCTCTCGCTTTTGTTTTCTTTCTAGAGACTCCATATCAAGCTCATATTGACGTGTCAGAAGCTGAATATAAATACTAGTGAAAACATAAGCATTTACTGCATCTCATAAGTTTTATTAAATGTTCGGTGTTTAATCCACAACTTTCCAAGAAATTGAACACACCAACTGTATATCAATTACTTACGTCTCGTTATGTTCTACTATTAAGAAAATGGACCACCCATCATATTTAATGCAGCATTATTTCATAAAACATAACAACGGCTACAGGGCTCATTCCAGTGCTTATCAACCCTCTTAATGAATTACAATTTGTACGAAAATCATAAAGAGTTGAGAAAAGGAATAGCGCACCACTTTTTCTTGTTGGAATTTTTTCTCTTGTTGTTCTATCAAATTGGCTCCTTCAAGCTGAAGTTCCTGTTTTTGCCTAGCTTCTTCACGTTGGAGGCGACGTAAATCCTGCAGTTGTTGTTTCCTAAATTATACAGCATTCAGCAAGTACTTTTCGAACGCTGCTTCCAAGTCATAGCATGTTATAACTAGACATTAATACTGAGTGATATCAGAATCTCTCATTACTTATGCTTCTTCTTATGCAGAGAAAGGAATATTGAAATTAACTATGTATAATATAGCCAGTTACAGAATAGGTTGTGTTTGCATGAAAAATCCCCACAGTACAAAATGATGTAGGACTGTGGCATACAACAAATATAATACTCAGGATTGAATAGCGATTGGTACTTCAATTCACCGCCCTTTAACGTATTTGGTATATATGCATAGAACACCAAATAATAAAGTGATTCATAACTTGTTCTTCGAATAACTTTTCTATCAATTATGTGCTTCAGAGAAAATAATTTGTTTACTGCTGTAAGTTAAACAAGATAATTTGGTTTCTTAAGCGAAAGTATTTTAAAAAGAAACCTTACTGACAAGACTTTCACCGGACTTAATCAACTGCTCATGTAAAAAGGATACCATCAAAGCAACTTCTATCACTTGGCAATCATATTAAAGCTCCTCCTAATTCAAAAACGAAACTTCAACAAAAAGAAATCCAATCTCTACATCATAGCAAAGTACAACCCAGTATTTTATGTCTTCGATATCGCAGTGAAACACTAGAATGTTTGAGAAATACTTGCCTAATTTGATGAACGATTGATCAGCCTATAATAATAGTTTCAAGTGCTAAAAACTATTCATTTACAAGCTACTAAGTACGAAGGCTGGAAATCTATATGACAAAAAAGAACCTTTTTTTCATGGAACAAACCTCATTTGCATATCCTCTTTTGCACCTAAAACATGCATTGTCGTAGAAGTAACTTGCATCCCATCGATTGTATATGTGCGAGTTTTCTTGGTTACAGTTTGTCGATGTGAATGTTTCCTTCCTCCTATTCCATGTTCAGCGAATTCTTTCTAAATAAAAAATATTTTGTATTGTCTTATATAAAGACAGCAAGACTACTTATTAATAAGACCAACTGTAGTACGACGTTTAACAGCATCTTGAGCTTTTGGTAATTCTTGAGAACGCATCGTTGATCCATTTGCCATAGGTGATGGTGGTGAATTTTCTACATAGAAAATAATGTTAAATAAAGTTGTAAGTCATCAAGAAATATACCTTTCGAATTTTGCTTATCGTTATAATCCACGGGTGGTTCTGGAGGAGGTGCCTTCTTCTCGACAGAAAGTGATGTTGTGAACTGAAAATGAACAAATATAGTATAGTATGTATATATTTGGTACAAAATGAATAAAAATTCCGCAAACGAATTTAAAGTCTGGACAAACGCCTACAGGAAAGCATTGCTGTGGTCTGAGAAACAAAACATACTTACATAATTATTATTCACACTAGGTCCAGCTGTGAATTGCTCGAAATAGTCATAATTCTTGTTCTGAGGCAACTCTGTGGTAGGTGAAAGGGTGTCATGCAAAACAGGTCCAGTTTTAAATTCGTGTACATCGACCACAGATGACGTAGGTAAAGAAGTGGGCGTCATACCTTTAGAAAATGCATCTAGTGAAGAGCCAAGTTGATTAGATAACCTAGAATTACACTTTGTTAGATATGTACGTCATTTTTCATGATTATAATTTCATGAAATCGCACTTCAATCCAACATCATCTGTAGAAGGTTCACTTTGTTGAGATATCGTTAGGTCTGACGTTGAATGTAGACTAGCTGCAACTGTAGTTTCGGTGAATGATGATAGCTGAATTACAACCAATCCTTTTCGTTTAATTAATTTTGAATAATGCCCATTTTATATGCTTCATATCTTCTACTCGAAAGAAATCTCACAAATACACGATCAACAAGTTCCATTATGTTTTTTTCCATCACAAATATATTTCAGCATAACTACTTACCCCATCTATAGCAGTAGATATCTCATTTCTTTCTGTATTTTCGACGCTTAGTTGTTGCTTATTCTTGGTTTCCAAATCAGACCAATGACAAATTTCTTTCCTGGAAGGCTGAAAGAAGGGGTGATCACATCAGCAGCTACAACAATAAACCCAATGATCTATGACAAATCGAGACATACATCTTCATACGGGATATCTATGCCTAATTTGACAATGGTCGTATCATGCACACTCTGGTGAGATTCGGTTCTACGCAAAGATTCCTGGAGATAAATGTCTTCGGAAGAGCTTATTAATGAATGTCCTAAAAACAAAAACTAATTTGTATAGGACAAACAACTAAATCGAAAAACATGCAAATATTACCTTGATGGTTTGCACCCGACACAAGCGGACTGTATGATTTCGTTGAAGTTCGTACAGCCTCTACCACTGCAAATAAAATAAAATGAACAACAGAAAATATAAAACTGAACTCCGGATTGACTATATCAACTCGATCTAGGACAGTTTGGGTAAAAACATCCCAATAAAAAATTTGAAGATAGGTATTTTACGCCCTCATAATTGATGACAATCTACTCAACACTTACAAATGACTAAAACAGTTTCTTTTTCCAATAAAATTTCCACAATTATAACAAATGTGGCACAAACAATAAGTCTAGGCCACTACTCACCATCTTTGATCGTATGCTGTGGAATTGGGCTATGAACAATCAGTTCAGTAGATGGCGCAGATTCAGTAGATGCTTTGATATTTTCCAGAACGTCTGTAAAGATATCACCATATGTCACAAAATTTTGAACAAATTGCTCATGACATTTATAAAAAACGTAGTAGTAGCAGTTCAAGACCGTATAATAGAGTCCTACCGTCGCAACCACTTAGTTGCGAAGAAAAATTCTGCTTATCGAGAGCACAATTCAAATCTTCCAATATACTGAGTGCTTCACGTCTAGGACTAACAAGACTGCTAGCTACCTGAAATTGCATGAAGAAAGAAATGCCAGACAATTTATAAATCAAAGTAAATTACAAAAAGATCTAAGATAAAATACAAGGTTAATGAGATAAATACTTTTGAAGAGTGAGAGTCTGTTGAGGGCTGAACGAACATCTCGCTCTTAACAGCTTCCTGCAACAATCTTCTATGAAAATTTATAATAAATAATGCAAGAATGAATCAAATAGAAACCGGAACGTTCACTTAAAGTTAATCAAAATCATTTTATGAACGCTTCCATAAAAGCAGTGAGAAATTATGAAAAATACAGTGTTTTTTAATTATGGAAAGGAAACTCCCTAAAAAAAAAGAGATTGAATGTTCGTTTGTCTTTGATTTGTATCCAGATGCTGTTTGAAAATCACTTTCGAACTATATAAAATATTAAATTTCCTGAGCTTGCACATGTATTAATCAAAATCATTTGAAAAAATGAATAGGACACTAATAGAATAGAGGAAATCAAAAATAAAACTCAAATATAACATCACATGCCGTTTTACATTCGGTAATGATTGCCTCAATAGCTGGTGGAGGAGGTGCAGCCCTCTTCTTTGATAATGAATCATTGCATGTTTGCACCATTTCTTTTGCAGGTGGAACAGATGTAAGGTTTGGCCAAAATGCATCCACCGACACTTTAATGAGGCACATACTTGTAAGTTTCGAAACATATGGCTTGCTTCTTACCTTGATCTTCGGAATCCGCACAGCTCTCGTCACAGCTAACGTGATCGTCATCCATAACTACTTCTTCTTCAATGTCAGCATTTACTTCAGCCAGTAGAGCCAAAATAGGGCGGCGATCGCTAGCGTTTGCAATGAATGAATGCTGTAGAATCATGGTAAAGAATAATAAAATTGATTTGATTTTACAGAGAATCCGGGGGAATGAAGAAGTGAGATTTATGAGTAACTCACCGACAACATTTGTTTAGCTGTTTTTCGTTCCGCAGGATTCTTAACTAAACATTGAGAAAGAAAGTCAGAAAAGAAGATAGACCAACATGCAGGATTATCAAGTGTTGGCGGTGCCGACTTCTGCACTTTTATTAGAACTCTCATAGGTGAAACCTAAGCAAATATCGAACAAATCAATACAAACCACGATTTGAGGGGTGTTAGTGAAACGTATGATGCTCGAAAAGACCAACATTAGAATGAGGTGGTTCCATCTGAGCCATTTCAATCAATGTTATACCAAAAGACCAGATATCGGACCTTGTGTCATACGGCTGATCTTTGAATGTTTCGCACATCATTACCTCAGGAGCCATCCTTTAAACAAAGAAATAAGCAGCTCTAAAAAGACCTTCTCAAGATAAAACAAAGTAACACAATGAGAGGATAGTCATCTATAGAAATTGTCTCTGGAAACACACAAATCAATTACAGCAGAAAAGAAATGCGGTTGTGCAGAATATTTTTGACCATTCTATTTTTTTTCTTACTGACATACCAATACGGTGTTCCTATAAATGTATCTCTCTTTTCGTTGCAATCCTTCAGCTTCGCAGATACGCCAAAATCAGCTAAATTATTGAGTTCAATATTCCACTGCAATCTGCTTGAGCCAAAACTCAGTACCTAATTTCACAACGCCATCACTTGTAAGAAGGATATTCCCAGCCTTTAAATCACGATGAATAACATTTTGTTCATGGAGAAAAGCAATAGCCTCGCATGTGTATCTGAATGGATATAGAGCTGATATCACTAAATTTATATTATTAGCATAGAAGGAAAAATAAAATTTAAGAAAACCTTGCAACGTAAGCAATCTGCTTTTCAGTCAGTGGCTTTTCTAATTCTATCATAATTGCGTCAACAGCTCCACCACCACAAAACTCAAGCATCATCTGGAAGGAACAATCAACGAAGAGAAAAAAGACATTCACGATATACGTTTATCTGAAGAACATAAGAGATATTTAATTGAATATTTACAGATAACACATGACACTATCCTATACACATTGGTGGCAAAGTGAAACGTAAGGAAACACTACTATATATGATGAAACATACGTGCAATTTATTTTCGAAAAAATAACAGGCGTAGAGTTTCACTACATTTATGTGTTTACACGATGTTAAAATGTCGATTTCAACCAGAAAGTCTTCAAGGAGTTCACCTTCTTGCACTTCAATTGCCTAAACACAGATTTTGATACACTGTGTGAATTACTGAAGAATAGTAACGTGTAATTACCTTTGCAGCAGCAAGCAAGTTCCGATCTGTTTTTGAAACTGCTTTTTCTACTTTGCCAAAAGCACCATCGCCTAATTCCCCAATAATCTCCCATACTTCTTTAGGATTAACATTTACCTGTAATTACAAAATTGGTAAATAAAATATAGAAAACCTTCTGAAAAAACGAAGGGACGAAGAGATATCTTGTATACAAATAGAAGTAAAGTTAATACCTCGATAATAGATGGAAGAGATCTTCTGGATTCCTCAACAACGGGACTCCGAAAGAGGTTTTTCATTTTACCGAAAAACGACATTTCGGAGGCCTACGGCTAATCAAAGCCTCCTGAATTAGAAAGTAAATCTATGGGAAAAATACAGTGTCTTCATCTTAGAGCAGATTTCAAAGTGAAAATAAATGAAAAAAGATTCTATTAGTAAAAAGATTATTTTCCAAAATAATCCATAGTATAAATTGCAAATAATAAGAATTTAAACCACTAAATTTGCAAAGTTTAACAATCGGAATAGAACCAGCAACACAGTAATATATTATCTATAGCGTAAACGAACATACGTTATGTTATCTCTTACACCTATCGAAGCCACAACGTTCACATCAGATTTTCCCTACTCGGTTCAGTATGAAAGTTACTATTTGACACTTTGAATAAAATGTAACATTCATTAAGAATGAATGATGATCGCAATCATGAAATGTATACAAAATCAGGGTCACGACATTTCTCTGATGAACACCGAACTAGTCGATAAGTGCGAATGTTGATCAGTCGTGGTAGAGACGGCGGCGGTGACAGTGACGATAATGTTCCCATGTTACTGCGCCAAAGAGAGAGCAGTCAACAAACCGTGACTCAATCATACATCCATCACTAGTCCTCATAATGTTAACAATCTCTTACATACTACAAACTCATTACAACATATGGAAATTGAAGAAATTCCAATGACAAGTAGTGTTGAATGTGAATGATAACGACTTTAATTTAAAGTGAATTAGCTTTGGTCGATAGAACATGTGCTGCATTATTTAGATTCGAACCGATTTTTTTAGACTACACACGTAATGCCAGATTCACGGGTTTTAACAATTCAGTCGTATTGTAGCGTACATGTTTCCGATAAGTTGACATTCATATGAACGAGAAGGATCGAAAAAACGAGTAACTCTTATATTAGACGTGCTGGTGTTACTGCATTTGAAATCACCATCTTCTTACCACTTTCAAGTTACTAGATTAATTCAAAACTGACCGACATATAGCGTAACTACCATTAGGGTGTCTCGTAACGAATTACAGTAGACAGATATTAAATCAAGAAGATAGGAAGCTATGGAAAGTTGTATAAATCAAGTGCAATGCTAGCAAATAAACATATTATAAAGATATTCACAGTTTGAAATAAATATGGAACAGTAAGGTAGGAGATGAGAAGAAGAATAGAGGAAGTAAATGCTGAATGCCACACCTCGACTCTAAAAGATGAATTGTCGAAATTTGATGACAATTTTTATGCCGTTAACATCTAGTCGCTGATAATCGATAGAATTATCACTGCTGAACTATCCTTTTATCTTAACGTATCAAAAAATATCACTATCTCAACTCATACACTTGATGGTTCTAAAAGTTTTAAGAATACTTAAGAAGAATAATAAAACTATTATCGATAACGATACTATTTTTTATGGTCACCTCTTAAATGTAACAGTTTCATGTAAAATGTTAATAGTGATGCATGGTAGCAGATTAATGCGTCGCCCAGGAAACCGATTTATGTTGAATTCCGAATAATATTCACTGATAGAATTTGAAACTGTCCTATAGAAACGGAAAATTTTTGTCATGTTCGGACCATCGACATATAAATTTGTTATGATTACGCAATTTAAAATCATAGAAGCACCAAGAAAACCGTGTTAGTATGTTGTTGGAATGGTAAAGACGCATGGCTTGCTTCTATTGTAAGCATATAATGTTCGAATTAATATCGAAACCAGTTTTATTTTAGAGATGAAAGATCCGTATGCGAACGAAGCATAGCTGTTGGCGCTCCGTTCACATTTCTTGACGTAAAATGCCATTCACTAAATCAAAAGTGTTGTACTGGACGCTTTTTTACCATTTATAGCTCCTTGTATCCTCCCACATTTGTAATCAGTGTTATCTGGTTGCGTTATCTTTTTTTTAACTGACCTCATTTCTCTGCTTAACGAACCACGATTGAATTACAAGTGATAGTGAAGCGTTGATGGCGCTCAGTTCAAATCAACATTGAAAGTGCATGCTATTTTTTTCATCCAAATGTTTTAATGTATCTGTAAACTTGAATGTAATTTAGGCTTTTGTTTGGTAATCGATTAGTATTCATATTTGATTGATAAAGCTCTCTTGATAGCGAGTTTGAAAATGCGTTCTTCGTTGACTCTTTATTATAGGTATAACCGACCTTGTTTTGTACTTTTCGTTTGGTGTGGTATAAAACTCGGATGAAGTTGTATGCTGATAACTAAGCGGATAACTTCTATTGACTGCACTTCCATGATTTTGATTCCTAATGCGTTTTATTTTTGTCATATCCTTATGTATAATTACCACTTTTCATAGCGAATTTGCATTATTATCATATACCATTGTAAT
>KN716497.1:2934-14979 GCA_000816705.1 Dictyocaulus viviparus | reverse complement strand
GTTCTCTTCAAAGAGAATATGTAAATGACAGATAGGGGTCCTGTTTACTGGGACCCTTTGCGGGAGTTCTCTTCAAAGAGAATATGTAAATGACAGATAGGGGTCCTGTTTACTGGGACCCTTTGCGGGAGCGCTCTTCAAAGAGAATATGTAAATTATAAATAGGGGTTGTGTTCGTCGAGCAACGGTTGTTTGCGCTGCCAGAAGGTCAACTATCATATGTCGTACTGGCATATGATGTCAATAAGTAAATAATTGGTTACTTTAGTTTGGTCGATTAATATTATAGAAATCAAGGTACTAATTATTAACATATTCCGTTGAAAGCAGTCACACATACCATAAACCAAAGGACGAAATGTCATTGATACTTAAGCAACAGCTAGGGTTTTAGTTTTTATTGTTATAAGAAAGCTTTTAGTAACAGTTCAGTAGTTTGATTTGTATATACTTCTTTCAGTAGCTGCTAACCAGACCAGTTTATGGATGACCTGAGTTTTTATCAATATTATCTCCAAGTACACCTAAATTATCGGATTTGCTTGTGCTGATGAAAGAGTGAATATTGTTGAGTCATTTGCGGTAAAAGATGTTCGTTCAGATTGTTCTGGCTTGAGGATTTCTGTAGTCGTACTATCATAACTTGATGGTAGAACATTTGTGCATTGCGAATCTGATCTATCCGGTGCGCTTCTAAATCAATTATAGTTTCATGGTGATGGTTTTTTAAATCATTTTTCTAATTCGATGATTTTGTCTTGAACACAAATTGCAACGACAATAACTATTTCGAGTTTGGAGAAGTAATACTTAACAATAATCTAGAAAACATTACCTCATTAGGGTAAATATGAAGATTACTGTTTGAACACCAAATGAGCAATCCAATCAATAAATATTCTTTAATTTAAATCTATCAAATACAGCTACATTAAAATTTTTTAGTTCAAATATTATTTTTTAAGTGTGGAAAACTGTCATTATCTAAAAATCAATCAATGATAAAATTTGAATACATTGGAAATCACATATGTAATGTAATTATGCTTTCAACTTGAGTCAAATTTACCTCGGCGAATTGTCGTTTTTCGGGACAGTCCTATTTCGAGTAGAATCCTCGTTTTTTAGGGAATCATAAACACACCTAGGAAATTAAATTAATTAGAATACGTTTTATATGTAAAAATCCTTGCATATACACTTATATATGAACTACTTGCTGATCGAGACACAGTGACTATAAATTTAGGGCGTAACTCATTTTTTGCTAAGTCTCTTAATATATGTTCACGAGGAAAGTTTCGTCATCAGACGTTCATCAAAACCATTGTCTTTATCATTAGGTAAACATTACAAAACTAAAGTGAAACGCTTCTCCATACGTTACTGTTGTTGTTAGGGGTTTGATATGGTAATGAAGCGGCATTCAGAAAAAAAAGATAATAAGTATTGAAGCGAAACTGTCTAAAATGACAAGCCTATTTTCGGATTTAGGAACGGCGCTCGGATTCTGCGTTGTATGCATTGAGAGGGCTTCTTCATAAGATGGTAATGTAGTGCAATTGTTGTAATACTGCTAAAAAAAATAGAACCATACGTATACCTCAAAACACTCGATGACGTATTATGAAGAAAGTTAAGCTTTGGGGCAGATCAATCCCTTGTGGGGGGAAGCGCCTACGCGATCGTGCTCAACGTGATTCGGACCTGCGTGTCAATGTGGGGGGTCTATGAAGAAAATTACTAAACGAAAATACGTCAGATTATAAACTTACACTTAATTCTGGTAATGTAGAAATGCATATCGGACTATTGTTTCGTTGAACGCAGTCGTTGCCATTGGTTGCCCTATTGATAGCAGCCGCTATCAACTCATAAAATTGAATTATTTAAGAAATAAAGATGATAATTCAAGAAGATGAGCACTATGCATCGTTTCAGGTTTCAAACTATTCTAAGTGATAGATCAAATTCAATTAGTCAAATTTGCTTCAACTAACAAGATGCTTATCGATGACACAAACTTGTCAACTACTTCTTCTAGTAGATTTATTCTTTCTCTCTGTGTATTCATTTTTAATAAGACCAAAAAATGGCGATCTGATAGCTGCACTACTGGGGTACCTAGGAACTCAGTGAACTCTAAATTTACAAAAGCATGAAAAAAAATTCCAGCCTAATATTAAGAGTGATAACGGTATTTCAAAATATTCAAGTAATCTTGAGTATGGTGAACAACTTTAAACACCTGAAATAACAAGAATAAAATCACTTTTGTTGGATTTCAGTGAAAGTATAATTTTATTAAGTAACAAATGACGATAACCAGAATACCTCTCGTCTTCGTTGACGTTTGAGTTCAAAGAATTTCATTGCGGTATTTTTTACAGTAATACAAAAAGCAACCCAAATCACTAAGAATAAAAGTAGTAATAGTATGATCATCACAAGTAGCAGTAAATCATCACGTTCTTCAGAAAAATTCATGACTAAAACAAAATCAAAATCTATCACTCAACGAAATATATAATAGCGAAAACAACGAGTCATGAATAATGATCAATGAACCAATTAGTTAAAAATCAATAGACTCATTTATGAGTAATCGACAAGCTATGACTCTATTTGTACTCATTGATGAGTTCTATTTAATACTTCCTATATCACTCACAATCAACTCTAAAACAAATTGAAAATAGCAAAATAATTTGATGAGAAGACGCGAAGAAGAGTTAAACTGTGAAAAAAGTACAGGATGATAAGGAAAAAAGAAAATAGGATAAATAGAAAAAAAAGCATCTTAAAAATTGAATATTTTCGCATGAACTGTGAGTAATTATCCACAATTAAGAAAGGGAAAATCTAGACAGTAGATCTGAAAAGTTGGTTATTTTTTTTGGGCTATCTAAAGCGGACCTCAGTTGGTAAAGTGCTTAGATATAGGTGAAATACAATACTAATTAAATCCATAGATGAATATATTAAAAGCTTCTTTCCTATTTAAAAACTGTAAACCGTAATGTTTTTTGAATTTTTCGCTGTTTTCGTCTCATATATTTTAGCAAAATACAAAATTTTTATGTGAATTTTATATGGATTATTAATGAAAGTTCAGTTATTCATTGTGCCTTAAGAATTTTAATTAATGGCGATTATTCAGTAAATGGCATTAGGCTGAAAGTAAATAGTGAGGTATAGAATACTGTTAGCTTAACGTTGAACAATACGAGGTAGAGAGGTATTTATACTATTACGATGATGAGTTTGCTCAACGACAATTCTATCACTAAGAATAGAATGAAACTGTTATGAATAATATAAGTTGAAATCAGCAACGTTACAAAAAAATGCTATAATCATCTACTACTTGTCACGAAGCTTAAACAAACGTATAGCAAATTATTGATGAAAAACAAACTCGTTCGTTCGATAAAACTTATTATTGAGGTTCATTTAACATTTTTAAATATACAGCAACATTTTAATTCACATAGTACTTTAATGGTACTTACCGATAAGCTTTATTCTATAAAGAGTATTCAAAATTTGTTTTTTTTTATTGCCTGAAAATAAACAACACATCGCAGACTTGAATAAATTTATATCCCGAGAAAGAAAAACAAGAAAGTACGAATTAATAATGAATTTGATGAGATTTTTGGATAATTAATGTTAGTGAAATTCTTACGAGTTCATAAATCAGTGTCGAAATCGATGTGATAACGATCGAGAGCTTCATATGTTGAAAATCTTTGAGAAAAATAAGTTTTGAGCTTATACTTTTGCATAATTACAGCATATAGTAGTATTTTAACATGAACAACTGATCTGAGAAATTGTTTCGATATATTCAACTCAAAAATCGATAAAGATCAAAGGATTGCGACGAAAAGCTGACATTTGACAAAGTGTTAGTGACAGCTCGTTAACTTCTTTTTCTGTAATCATACCCTCCCTCATCTGTAGATATATTTGTAATAGAATCGATGTGGAAAGTTTTCTATGAAACGACTAAATAAGCCTTGGTGTTGATCGATCCCCGTGGGATGCGCCTATGAATTCGTATTCAAAATGTGCTATCGTACAGCTGATTGAGTTTGATTATGACCACATATCTAGACATAAGGCTGGAAGCTGGCCTCACCTACTAATTGCTGCTTTTCTTTTTCAGATACTTCCGAAAGTAATTTACCGATTCCGATGAAATGACAAGTATTATAGGCCTAGGGATGAACACGAACCAGTGTTAACTAATTAGAGCTTGAGCATAAGATTAGCACCGCCTACCATTTTGCTACGTGTAGCTAGTATATGTGTGATGCAAAAGCAAAATAAATGCGAAAAAAAAAATGTTCAAAACTCTATGCAATAATGGATGACGGCAAATGAAGAAAGTAAAAAGGAGTTGTTCAAAACTCGTGTGAACTCTTCGCATAGTGAGAAATTCGAAGCTTATTACTTAAAATACCTCAAGAATATCTAAAATAGAAATTGCTATTCATATTTCCAGTGAACGTCATTAGTTTTTATATTCTTTTTTTCTACTCGTTCTTTTCTAATGTTTTTTCGTGCATTTTCTTTAATACACTATAATATTACAACTAAAATAACTCTGAAAAATGTGTATGTAATTACTGATTTCTTATACCTGCTTATAACCTCGTCCTCCACGTCCCCTCACATTTATATTTGTATATTTTCATCTTCAGTACTTCTTTTTTTTTCTTTTCATTTTACTGTACTGTAAATGTACTCGATAAAATGTACTTATGAACGTGTCATTTGATGACAAAGTGTATTTTATAATATTAAAAAACACAAAAAATTTGAATGTTTGTAAATTATCAAGCTTTTATGCAGAATGATGCACATTATTGAATTGTTTTTTGTTTGTTTATTGCTCTTTTGTTTATTGTTTTTTGTTCTTCTTAAAGTAATTTCTTTTGAGGATGAAATCGATCAATATGCATAAAAATAACCAAATGTGATAATAATGTAGACAAAAACTCTATTCGATTGCAAAACTATTAAAATAGTAACCCAAAACAAATAAAACTTCAAATATTATAGAAATCTAGTCGAAACTAAAATGTTTACGTTTACTTTTAAGTTAGTTTACTCACATCAATGCCTCAAGGTAATAATAATAATAAATATTAATAAAAATACTATTTAACTGCTATTTTCACCCAATGTAATTTTTGTATCTGCCCTAGAAAATTTGTGACAATTTTAAGTGCTTTTTCTTGAGCTGTTATTATTTGAGAAAAATAACGAATATGGAAAAAAACCAGAAAAAAGAGTAGTAGTATAATTTTTTTCTATTATGTTTATATAATGTTTTACATTATTTGCAAAATATTTTCAATTCACATTTTGAATCAATTCATTATCGATTAGATCACTGAATCGTTTTTTTCTTTTCCTCTTCATCTTAATGTAGTTTTCAACAATCAGTAACACATCACCTGATAAAAAGCAGCAAGTAGAGAACCCCTGAAGAAAAAACCGATCATTAGAATACGGTTACTGTAAAGTTTACGTTATTGATTTACTTAGAAGAAAAAATTAGTGTGCATCGGAATGTCGGAGAAGGCTGATATTGATTGTTGACTCAAAAGTCAATATTTGCTTATAAGTTTGCGAAAGAGAATTCACATTCGACCCGACCCATAATGTCATGAAAATGTATGAGGGAAATTTTTGTGAGTAATAACTTAATAAAATACAACGAAAGAAAAAACTAATAGGTCTCATGAAATTTTTTTTTTGCCAAAGAAATCGATATCAATGATCATTTCATGAGTTCAAACTACATGATTTTTCTACGCCAAATGATTCAGTTCTGCTAAAATCTCATTGAATTATTTCATTGTGATTACAATGAAATAGAAAAGAAATAGTGTAAAGAATAACGAAAGAAAAAGAAACAAATCGAAAATTAACGAAAAATATTCATATTGAAATTACTGGAATACATGATTGAATTATAATTAAAATGATCAACATATATTAATTAGAGCGATATTTATGAGAAACGGATTCGAGTCAGACTGAGGCTCACGTGTTTTGAGTTAAGTTAACTCAAAACTCTAAAAACTCAAAAACACCGACTACAAGTGTAGAATCATTACAGCCTGTCATAGTTGATAAATTACAGAGAATTATCAAAACTATTAACAAGAATTACTTGTAGTAGCGAAAAGTAAAAGTATTATTTTGTGATTTTTATCCCTAGTGATGCCGAGTCAATCGTAAAACTTGGAACCTCAGGCGGCAGAGCATAATTTTTCTTTTCACTATGTACTTTAATCATTATTACGAGAGGAAAATTATGACGTGATGTCTGATAATCAACGCATCATGAGACCTCACTAGAATGTTCTGAATCATCATCATAACTAGAACTAAACTTATTTCGAAATTCTATTAATTGGAGAAAATTGAGGAAAATTAAGGTATTATGAATATGACAAGCTGGATTACTCATAAGATGTGAAATGTATCGATTTGGCTAACGAAGCCATATTTTAAATTTTTACCATTTTTCTCTATATTAATCTGCCTTTTGTAAATATGAATATGTAATTTGCTGAAATCGAAAGCAATACTTTCGATTTTTTTTTTCAGGATAAAAATATTCTGAAAAAAACGTAGTATGAGACCTTGAAGACACAACGAGCTAATAAATGATGTGGCCCTTATGAAAGAATATTAGTTAGTTGTTTTTGATTCTGTCGTAATTTTCAGGAATCCATCGTTTCAACTCGTCGTCAAGCTGAAAGCTGAAAACTGAAAGCAATCGGAAGAAGCAATTGAGATGAAAAAAAAGGCCATCGACATAACCACGTATAAAATCAACAATCAAAATTGACATACGTCAAAGAGCCGTAAAATCTTATATAATCAATAGTCATCAGTTCAGAAAAATCACGAATGATATGAATAACGTAAGCAATCAATAAAGTCAGAACTCAAGGATTTAGAAAATGATAATTAATTACTTACCTCAATATGATGCGTAGAATAGTTTCGATATTATTAATACGTTTTTGATTCAATAATATTTTCCTACCGTAATCCATGTGATACACCATATAATAACAATGATTAAATACTCTTTGAGTAAAATACCGTATTCGCCAACTTGACCTTTAATTAAAATGTATGAACAAACAGTTCTGCTTTCGACATTGACATCGATTTCACCCGGATTATTGAGTCAATATATTGATTTTTTTGTCTTTTATAGAAGCCGAAACCTATTAGATATCGATGCCCGTTATAATAAAGAAACAGCGATGTTGCATTTACCGTAAAGAGATGTTGTATAATTTCTACGTCAACATTAAACACTCAACGTCAAACGATTTGTTCATTTTCCGCCATTTTGTTGATCGATCGTCTATCAAGAAAATTTTCTTCCGAAAAGAAATAAACAGGCGGAAAAAATGATTCAGTTTTTTTTGTCAGGCATTCCATTGCATTAAGTTGACTTTTTTATTTGACTTTGATTAATGAGAATTGCTTTGCATGAGATCCGATAGAAACTGTTGACAATAGAATTATGGAATTCATGTAAATTTCTTTCTATCAATATTAACATAAGCATGGCGTCCTCGAAATAATTAAAATTTTGAAAAAATCATTTTTTTTACGAGGAAAAGCATCAAAACTCTAATTGAAAATGCTCAAAAATTGGTGAAAAACGATTGCTTGAAAAGTTTTTAGACATCTAATGCAAAATTCGTAGTCAGATTTTGTGAAGTTTTTCTTTTAACTGAAAAAAAAACACTCTTCATCTTTTCGTAGAGCAAAACATTTTAATTATCCGGGAAAAATCTAGATTCTTACATAGTTAAATATTTGTTAATGAGTCAAATTTTGGACGATACCTCAACCGAGAATTCATACAGAAAAGGAAAACAAGCAAACAATTTTTTGAATTATTCAAAATTCTCAACATTTTCATCTTAACGTTAAGGTGAAGAAACTTCATTTCTATTCTCGGTTCTACGAGAACCTCTACGGTGGTCAGCTGAAATAATGTGCCCACACTATGACTCCAACTATAAACGCCACTGTCGGCTTTTAAATCGATACAAATGACTGCATTTCTCGTTTGAAGCTCAATGTTTACCTTACTTTTGTTGTTATAACACAAATAAGATCTTATAAAATTCATTTTGAACTGGCTATGCCGATAGATTTTCTCGTTATAATGACAGAAATTTTCAAGACGAGGGATTTTTCCTCGATTTTAAGCGATCCTTTGTGGTTACTATTTGTTGTGCCCTCATTTTTTTTTTTCAGAGCAAAATAGAATATTCGATTGTTGAAAAATTAGTAGACATTTTATCATATTGATTTTATGTATGTTTCAACATCAACTATGATCACATTAATGCTATAAAATTCGCTTGAGTTTCGTTATGAATGCTCATAAAATTATCGATCAATTAGATCGTTGACTTGTCGGCGAACTACAAACACAGATATTTGATGTTAATAGTTGACTCATAATTTTTTTTAACTCATAATTTGAGGAGTGCAAACAGAATCTTATTTGATTCCAGAAAAACACATGCACTCGAAAATAAAGCTCAAAATATGAAAGAAATAAAGTATGTTTGTGATATGTTAATCAAATCAATATGTAACAATGTTACCAAACTCTCTTCATTTCATTAAATTACGTTGATATTGATTTGATACCGTAATCACTTACACAAAATAAGAACAAGTTACATCACCAATAAATTTTAATTCGATTTTCTCACTTTATGAGGCAAACATCATCAGACGACTGCTGACGACAAATTGTGGAACGATTTGATTAGACTAAATCGTATATGGAATACTTCCACAGCAAACGTAGTATCATCTTGTAAGATGTATTTCGTTATTTAAGAAATTTTAATGCCCTCTAAGTGAAAGAATAATAACTCATAGAGTAAGCCATCTAAAATTTACTTGAGGATTCTTGAGGAAAGCAAATGTTTAAAGGGCAAAAACTTGAAAATTTTCGTTTTCGTAAAATACACGAAATATTGAGGAAGTTTTATCAACGGCTGGAATATCAACCTTGCTGTCGTATAGAAATTCAATTATATGAATAGAAATACTACTTAATTTTAGTTGATAATTATTTTTAGCGCTGTTTCGTTTGGGTGTTTATTGTTTAATTTATTAATTGTTTGCTTATATATGTCTGTTGTTTGTTTGTAAGCACATCATTTTCTCCCATGCATAAACCATTTAAACCTTGACGTGCAGTATTACAGTACTCACAGAGTGAAGTTTATTAATTTTATACACTTATAGATCTAATAAATCTTAAAATAATAACGATTATAAATAGTCGTTTTTGACTGGACAGTATTTCATTTGTGTGTGGTCGAATTATCCTTATAACTCATTCGAAACAAAGTTATCAAGACGTGACTCATATTTATAATGGTGGCAATATTTTCTTTATGTATGTATGAAGCTTCAGCAAATAGCGTGAAGAACTGTTGTGTTTTTTTTTTCGTTAATTTTGTTTATGTTAGACAGTCTTGGAGATTTAGTCGCTCATTGTGCTCACCTGAGGCTATGATTCTTTTCAGGTTCGGTTATTCACCACTAACGTACTTAAAGCATTTAACACTATGTAAGTTCAAAAAACGCCTAAATGCGTAAAATTTTTTAAATCAACGAAAAAACTCTTATTTTTCGTCATGGTAGTAATTTTACAATATTTTTCCTCCTCTTCCTCACAATATTGTGGAGGTGATTGAGCGCGAGTACTTCGTAGATTGATCATAGATGACCATTTCTCATCAAGTGAGTGTTCCTTATGTTTTTTGACTAATTTGATACTAATTCATCAAACTTGAGGTAAAGAAATCAATAGCTTAAAGTGCTACGTGTTCCTTAAAGCATACTGGTAACAAATGACCGTTAATTTTATACACCAATGCTTATGCTTTGCTTTTATGCTTAATTGAAATGATGAAATTTGAAATATAACGAAGGGGACACAACTAGATGAAGCAACGTTCACTTTTAGAAAGTCTCTTGAATGTATTCACTTCATTAAGGTCTCATCAAACATAGGTTTTGGAGGTAGCTTATCTACCTACATGGTGTAAGTGCGGATTATCGCGTCCTCGCTGTTCACCACCTCCTGCTGGATCTACAGAAAATGGTTTACTATCAAGACGTTGTGCTGTGATAACTCAAAAGTTACCTGAATAATTTTAAAAAAATTTGTGACATGCCTCTGAAAATACTTCACCTTTTCCATATATTTCCTATTGAATTTTTCAACTCGTAAAGTTTCTCCTTTATAAATTATTGGTCATAAGCTGAGGAAATTGAATAGTGATCGAGTAGTGCTAACATTACGATGTTACTATTTATCACTATTCCATTATAAAAGTGCTGTGAACATTAGCACTACTGTTCTAGCTTAATGATGATACACCTTTAAAAAGCACCAAATATGCGATTGTTTTCATTTTCACTATTAATACGTTTTCCTCATTTATAGGAGCTGCTAAACAAGAGTATCTTGTTGTTAACATAATTGTTGTTTACAGTGAATGTAGAAAATGTTCCGCCCCGACAGAACAAAAGTCGAAATTCATACGGCGATTGAATGCGAATCTCTTTATGAGAATTATATACAATGTGATACGTGATGCTCCATAAACTGAAGTACCAGGATAAATGTGTTCCTCATGAGTTCTATTAAGGCACTTTATTTAATAGTTTATGATAAACAATTCTTATCTTTTTCAAATGTAAGACTTCCTGGCCTAAGTGTCAGAGTGGGTTCTCGTCGTTCCTTGGGTATGCAAGGATACTTGAGAATAGAAAATACTAAAATTCCAAAGGATTTCACAAAATTTCCGAGAAACACAGCTGCAATTATGCTTACTTTCTAGGAATTCGAGGATAAAACGATAGAAGAGGACTTCGTGAGAAGAATAGGTAGTATTCTGTTGTAGACAAAAGGTCCTACGAGAAATCCAGAAAGCATAGGAAATGCAGATAAAAGTATGATCTCCTCATTGAGCATATGATTATTTCACTTGTGGCAAAATAACGAAGTCATAATCAATGCATAATATTTGTAACTTGTTTGCTTGCCACTCTATTCTCATTTCGTTCACATTGGTTCTCCTATAGTCAGTTTGACAGACTTTTGTGACATATTATTTTGTCGATAACAGCTTATCATTACAGCTTTACGTATTTAACCGCATTTATATTTTTACACAAATTCCTCTAGAAGACCAGAAATAGCAGCTATAAATGGTGTACCCGGTTAAATGGGTACTGATAGAAACGAAAGGCAAAACACGAAGATGATCACCAAACATTAATCCTGCATACTGTAGTTGCTATAAGAGGCCTGCGAAATGAGAAGCTTTGATTTCCATCATTCATCCTGAATTAGTGAATAATTAACTTTTTTTTTTGTTTTTCGTACAAATTATTGCGTCAACAACCAGCTTAGCTTAATCATGGCTTAAACTAATATAAGCAGCTACAAAATGAATATACCTCAAAAGCGATATCTTCAGAAAAACAAACACTATAACGTCATTTTTAAAAATTTGCTGTTAAAACTTAGGAATGTGTCAAAAGAATTTATTACGACCTAAGTGAAAAAATAAAACACAAAGTTTATAAATATGAATAAACAATCAATAGTGCTGATTTAAAACCTTCAATGCGATGCAATTTGTCTAGAATGTTTACGATTCTTCCTTTTGAGCTGTTTCATTGATTTGTAGGCAAGAAGAACAATTAAAATTGAGTAAAATACCGAACTATAACATGAGGACATATTATGATGATATGAAGGTTATGAGGAATAACTAGATGGGAAAAATATGTTGTGTTGAATGGATTTTATTCAGTAAGAATCGTTGTCGAAATAAATGAAAATCTAGGTCGGTCGAATTCGCTAGGAGTGAGAAGATCACAGCTGATCGTAACCAGATCAGATTTCCAGACAACATTATTGGCGATGACGACATTCACATCTATTCC